>JBBPPA010001504.1:0-11776 GCA_038091735.1 Leccinum pellstonianum | reverse complement strand
ACTACTTTCTGGGTGATTTTCCCGATATCTAGGAAAAGGGTGGTGGAGAAGAGGATGTCGCCTTTCCGGTTAGTGGATTGGTCGACGTTTCTGACTCGGATGGGAGTGGGGAGGCGGTCTCGAGGGAGGTTGTTCCTTCGGACGAAGGCCCAGTCGATGCAGGAGATTTCTGCTCCGCTGTCGATGAGAGCGGAGGTTTCGACGACTTTTAAGGAGTGCGAGGGTGTTACTAGAGAAACGGGAATCTTCATTGCTTTAGAGGAGGAAGATACTAGTACAGGTGCACACGTAGCGATAGGAGAACCTTGCGTCGAACGAGGTCTCCTTTTCAAAAATCCAGATTGAGTTTAACTCTTCCTACGACCTTTGCTTCATCGTCATCGTCTTCATCGTCATCCTCAACATCCTCCAGATCGGGTAGGTCTTCTTCGGCCTTAGCGACTTTCCTAGTCGTCTTCTTGAAGGAGGGGGCATTGGTCGAGAATGTAGAGCAGGAGGTGGCGTTATGACCGGATTTCCTGCAACGAAGACAAAGTCCTTCTTTGAAGCATCGTTCCCTTTCTGAGGGAGTGAGCTTGGGAATGCGAACGTTGATCGCGTCCACATCCATGGCGTTAGGGTCTCGTTCTTTAGTGTGGTTGTTGGTCGAGGGAGAGGTGAAAGGGTTGGCGAAAGATCGCCCTTTGTGTTGCTGAGAGGTGAGGAAAGCACGACGTTGTTGATCGTCGATCCTTTGGGCATGAGAGTACCACTTGGCGATGGTAGTAGGGACTTCTTCCATGAGGTAGATCTTTCCGGATAAGGAAGGGGGAATACCCGAGGAGAAGTAGTGGCAGAGGGTCGATTCCTCGGACACTTTGGAGACGGCGACATTGCTCTGGAATTGAGCGATGTAGGAGGCGAGGGAGATGGAATATTTGCCAGGGGATTTCTCAATCATCCTCTGGGTGGTAAGCCAAGCGAGGGCGTTGGCTGCAGAATTTGAATGTTCGAAGGTCGCCTTGAATTCTTTGACGAAGTCTGCCCAAGTTCCGAGAGTGGTCCCTCCATCGTCGAGGTGTTTTGCTGTGAACGTGTCGGCCCAGGTGGCAGCAGTCCCTTCTTTCATGTATGAGAGGGCGTAACAAATTTTCTGATCGTCAATTTTGTAGGTCTCCTTATTGATGACAAGGTACCTCTGTATCTGTCGCAGCCATGACAAGGCTTTGCGATGATTGCCATCGTAGGGGTCGGGAGGGGACATTCTGAATTCTACGGGTTTAGACATGATTGGGGAAATTGATCGAGGGATAGGGTTCGGAGGTGGGGGATGAGCGAAGATGTTTCCGCTAGGTGTTCGAGGGGAGGGAGAAGGGGGAGTGGGTACTCGAGGGAGGACTAGGCTCGAAGAGAGCTGGTGGGCGAGTTCAGTGTCGAGGGTAAGGTCTTCTTCCTGTTCTTCGTAAGATAGGAGGGGAAGCTCAGTGTCAGTCTCGTCCTCGTCGCTAGAACGTTGAGGAAGGACGTCTGGGGAATCTGGGAATTGTTCAGAGGTCGAAGGTTCTTCTCTCCAAGAGGAGGTGGACAGTGAGTGCTGGTGGGACGAGTGAGCTAAGGGGTTTCTAGGGATGGAGGGAGTGTTCCGCTCCGGTCTTTGGTAGGGGTTTCTCGAAGAAATGGTGGCGACGGATCACAACGATGGTGACCGTAGGGGATAAGCTAGAGCTTTTGTTACAGCTGGCCCGGGTAGGGTCGGTTGTAGACTTGAATGCGGAGGCTAAGACGAAGGATAGGCCGAGCAGACTTAACGTCTGGCGAAGCCGAAAGACTAAGGGTTCTTTCGAGGAGGAACTCACGAAGAGTCTCGTCACTCGAAGACTAAGGCTAAGGTCACACCCGAGATGGGCAGAGGACTGAGGGACGAAGGGCGAAGGCACTCGAGAGTGGCAGAGGATACTCGGTTGGATTTCAAGTAGCTCTAGCTTAGGGAATACAAACGAGGGTGCAAGTCCTTAAGTACTACAGGATGGAAGGCGGTAGAACCGCATGGAATGGAGGAGTCATCCGCAGCATAGAATGAGTCAGAAGCTGCGCAATGCTATGTTGTACAGTAAGTGATGATGTCACCATGAGTCAGAGGACGAGTCATCGAGATAGGGATCGGTCGGATCAGAGATAGGGAAAAGTAGGAAAGGAATCGGAGAGAGGCGGACCATCAGTGATGTGGAGGATGCGAAATCACCCGAGGTCTATGGTACATAGTGAACAGGAAGTAAAGGCGATAGGCGAAAGAGAAAGAGAGGGAAAAGAGATACATAGAGAGTCTTGGAGACAATCGTAACATTACCCCCGTTGTAGCCTTGGAGTCACCGACCCAAGTATCAATATTCATATCCCGGACAGGGATGTTCTCCGGTAGTATTAGCAACCGCTGGGTCGTCGTAGGTGTCTTCGTAGTCATAGTCGTATCCCGGCGAGGGAGGACGATCATTGACGGGAGGGTATACAGGACGAGGGCGAGGACGACGAGAGGAGGTAGATCCTTGAGATCCTCGAAAGGGTCTGGCTAAACCTCGACCAGAGCGGGCAGAGCGGTAAGAAGAACGAGTGGAGCGAGAGGAGGCGGAGGATGAAGAGGAGGTAGACGGGGAGGGTTGCGGAGCCCGACGTTTAAGAGGACACGCTCCTTGAGGATGTCCAGGGGCACCCTTGAGGCAGATAGGGCAGGTATAATGTGGGCAGTCGATACGAATGTGACTGAGACGTCGACAGGTGAAGCAAGCCTTTGGGTATAATCTGTGAGAACGATCGACTGGGAGGTCGAGTTCTTTTGCGAGGCGGGCTTCTGCCGAGTTCATGGCTGCGTCTTCTGCTTGGGTTAAAGGTATGGACGATGCGGATGGGGTGGACGCGATGGAGCGAGGTGGGGAGTGGTACGCGGGGTCCATATGCTCGATATGTTCCTCTTCACTTCCGGGAACTGAGACTGAGTCAAAGACAGCTTCGATCTTGTCTATCTCCGCTTGGATTTCTTCTGGTCCGAAAGGAGGGGATGGGGAAGGGGTTGGGACGAGCGCAGGGATTACGTCTGTGGGAAAGGGGAGGATAGCACGAGGGCTTACTGCTTCTACCTCGGCGGGGATGGATACGTGGAGAGGGGGACGTGGAAGTCCAGGGGGAGAAGAAGGCGTTTGCGGGATAGTGAGGGGGGTGGAGTAGATCGTCATTTCACCCAGAAAGCGATCGATATCAGCGACAAACTCGGTCATCCCGAGTTGATGCATGGCCGAGAGAAGATGTTCCTCGGTAGATCTCTGCGTATTAATGATCTGGGTAGAGAGGAAGGCAGCTTGACTGTCTGCCGAGTTCCTGAGATTTGAGGCGATAAGCCCGAGTCGGGAGATGTGGGTGAATGCGTTATATAAAGAGTGGAGGGGGGATTCGACGTCCGCGTAAGCATAGATGTCGTGGGTATAGCGGGAATCTTGCAGATAAGTGCGAAGTCTACGTAGATCCTCTGGGGAGGCATCATCAGTTCGTATCTTGCTAGCATAGAGAGGGACGTCGACGGTGTTGATATGGTATATGTCAGAACGAGCGGGGAGAGGAGGGGAATCAATACGCCAAGGGATGGCGGTTTCGTTATCTAAGTATTGGGGAGCGGGGGAGGAAGGAGGAGATTCGAGGTCAGCAGGACCCAGAGGCGTTCCACCAAGAGGGCTAGGGAGACGACCTCGAGCCAGAGGACTGGTAGGAGAGGAAGAACTACGCGAAGAAGGAGGGGGTGAAAGAGAGGAAACGGAAGAAATCGAGTCGGAAGGGACATAGCTAGACATTCTTTGGGATAGTGGACGGTATTGGGTTTCTAATATGAGGAGAGTTAGGAAGGAAAAGCGACGGGGTGGAGTTTTTTATATGCAGAGAGGATTGTTTTTGCGTGTTTTAATTCTCGTTCTGGTATCCATGTATCTTCTTCGGCCGTGTATCCTTTCCATCGGATCAGATACATGCGGTTTCTGAGGGGACCTCTGTGACGTATGATGCGCAGTATTTCGAACTCCTCTTCTCCTTCGATAAGGTCCGGTGGTGGAGCAGGGAAGTTCGGACCGTGTACGGGGTTTTCGCGATAGGGCGATAAGAGAGAAGCGTGAAACACGTTGTGGATACTCCAAGTTTTAGGGAGGCGTAGTTGGTAGGTGATAGGAGATAGGACCTGGGTGATAGTAAAAGGTCCTTCTCGTTTCGGAGCAAACTTCCGAGAGGTGAGATTTCGTTTGAGGTTCTTGGCTTCGAGCCAGACTTTGTCTCCTTTCGAGAACGGAGTAAATCCTCTACCGTTTCTGGCGGACATAACCTGTCGAGCAAGCTCGTGTGCGGCGAGGGCCTCGTCTCGAGCTGCGGAGAGAGCTTTGAGTCGGGATTCGATGGCAGGGAGATTAGAGTCTGCGATAACGGTGGGGAGAGGACGGGGTTCGAAACCCATCATAAGGAAGAAGGGGGACTTTCCGGTTACAGAATGGGGGCGATGGTTGTGAGCGAATTCCGCCTGAGTGATCAGATCAGCCCATGTGGTGGGGTTATCTCCGCAAAGGATCCGGAGGTAGGTCTCGACCTCCTGGTTGACACGTTCAGTTTCTCCGTCCGTTTGAGGGTGATAAGCGGTGGAGAGGGAGAGGTTGTATCCGAGGACCTTTCCGAGTTCTCTGGCGAAGGAAGAGGCGAATTGTGGACCGCGATCGGAGATGATTTTATCGTAGAGTCCGAAGCGTTTGTATACTTTGTGGAAGAAAAGGGTTGCTATCCCTTCGGCGGTGATGGTTTTCTTGGTAGGACAGAGAATTACCCCCTTCGTAAGCCCGTGGTCGACCACGACCAGTAAGGAATCAAAGCCGGAGGAGGAAGGGAGATCCGTGATAAGATCACAGGAGATCTGTTGAAAGGGGCGGGAGGAGGTCGACTTAATCGGGGTGAGAGGGGGAACGGTGGGGTGGGTGTTTGCCTTGCACTGTTGGCAAAGGGAGCAGCCCTCGACGTATTTACGAACGAACTGAGCAAGACCAGGCCACCAGTACTCGGCAGCAACAAGTTGGCGGGTTTTAAGGTAGCCGGGGTGTCCGGCGGAGGGATGGTCATGGGAACGAGCGACGATATCGCGACGAAGGGTATTTGAATCAGGGATGTATACACGGTTTTGGTAAGTGAGGACGCCGCCGTCGACTTGCCAATCGGAGAGGCGGGAGCGAAAGGCGGGGGGAATGGTTCCTTCAAGAGCTTGAAGGGCGTTACGGACGAGAGTATCATTACCCGAGGCAGAGGAGATGACATCGCGGAGGGTGGTGTCGATGACGCGTATGAAAAGTGAGGGAGGAAGGAGAGTGACGTCTTCATTGTCGGCTTCAGGGGAAGTTTTATCAGGGCGGCGGGAGAGGGCATCGGGACCTGCGAGTTGAGTCCCAGGGACGTGGGTAATTTTAAGGTCGAAGTCAGCGAGGTCGAGAAGCCAACGAGCTTGTCGACGGTTTAGATGTTGGGGGCTACGGAAGAAGGTGAGGTTCTTGTGATCGGTGAAAACTTGGACAGGGAAAGGGGAGCCGCGAAGGTATTGACGCCACGCTTTGAGGGCGCGGATAACTGCAAGCAGTTCGCGATCGTAGATGTCGTAGTTTCGTTCTGCGGGGATAAAGGATTGGGAGAGGTAGGAACAAGGGTGCCAATCGCCATTGGAGTCGGTTTGGAGAAGGATCGCTCCAGTAGCGTCACGAGAAGCATCAGTAGCGATCGCAAAGGGAGCGGAGAGATCGGGGAGGCGAAGGACAGGTTTGGACAAGAAAGCTTTCTTGAGACGGTCAAAAGACGACTGACAGGCGGTAGACCAGTTCCAGGGTTTCTCTTTCTTAGTGAGGTCAATGAGGGGGCGGGCGATGTCAGAGTAGTGGTCGATGAATCGTCGATAGAAGTTGGCAAAGCCAAGGAAAGAACGGACGGTTTTGACTGTAGTAGGAGTTGGCCAAGAGGCGATTCCATCGAGTTTGACCGGATCCATGGCCAAGGTACCTGGTTTGACGATCATTCCAAGGTATTCGACTTCTGCGGTGGCAAAGTTACATTTCTCTAGGCGAAGGTGAAGGTCGAGTTCTTCCATTCGTTGGAGGACTCGTTTGGTATGTTCTGAGTGAGAGGCATCGTCGGGGGAGAAGATCAGAAGATCGTCCATGTAGATGACGAGCCATCCTTCGGCGATCATGTCGCGGAAGGAATCGTTCATGAATCGCTGAAAGGTGGAGGGGGAGTTGTTCATTCCGAAGAACATAACGGTGGGTTCGAAGAGGCCTTTATGAGTGATGAAGGCGCCTTTCCATTGGTCTCCTTCTTTGATGCGGACGTTATTATAACCCCAACGGACGTCGAACTTGGTGAAGACTTTAGCCCCTTTGAGCTTATCTATAAGATCGGAGACGAGGGGAAGAGGGTATGCGTCGCGGGTGGTGTGGGAGTTAAGGTAGCGATAATCTTGGCAAGGACGTAGTTTGCCATCCTTCTTTTTTACGAAGAAAAAGGAGGAGGCCTGAGGGGACTTGGAGGGTCTAATCTTGCCGCTGCGGAGGTTCTCGTCGAGGAAGGCTTCCGTGGCCTTCTGTTCATCTGGTGAGAGAGGATAGACTTTTCCGATCTTTGGTACGAAGGTGTCGTCGAGTTGTATGGCGTGGTCGTAGGGACGAGAGGGGGGAAGGCGAGATGAGGCTTCTTCGGAAAACACCGAAGAGTAGGCGGCGTATTCTGGGGGAAGGGTGGCTTTTGGTTTAGCTTTCTCCGCCTCGATTGCGAGGTTGGTGGCAGTGGTGAGGCGGGCGACTAGAGGGGATCCTTTGGGAATAAAACGCGAACCACAGCGCATTACTCGACAGAGAACTTTGTTAACTGTAGCTCTCTCGAGGAATTGCGATTCGGTCTCGAAGCCAAGGAATCTATACAGTTTCTTATCTCGGGTGGGGTACACTTCTGTGTGTCGTGGTTTGGTTTTTGAAGGGGAGTGATCAGTTTTGTGGAAATGAGAATCGTGTCGTTTGAGATCCGCGACGTGTAGGTGATATAGATCCACGGATTCGTCTACCGATTCTGGGATGGTAAGGGTTTGTCGTTCCCAATCGATGAGAGGGTTTGCTCCTTGGAGCCAGGGGAGTCCTAAGATCACGTTTTCGTTTCCGCAATCCATGATATGAAAGACCACTTTCTGGGTGATTTTCCCGATATCCAGGAAAAGGGTGGTGGAGAAGAGGATGTCGCCTTTCCGGTTAGTGGATTGGTCGACATTTCTGACTCGGATGGGGGTGGGGAGGCGGTCTCGAGGGAGGTTGTTCCTTCGGACGAAAGCCCAGTCGATGCAGGAGATTTCTGCACCACTGTCGATGAGAGCGGAGGTTTCGACGACTTTTAGGGAGTGCGAGGGCGTTACTAGGGAAATGGGAATCTTCATTGCTTTAGAGGAAGAAGATACTAGTACAGGTGCACAGGTAGCGATAGGAGAACCTTGCGTTGAATGAGGTCTCCTCTTCAAAAATCCAGGTTGAGTTTAACTCTTCCGACAACCTTTGCTTCATCGTCATCGTCTTCTTCGTCATCCTCTACATCCTCCAGATCAGGTAGGTCTTCTTCGGCCTTAGCGACTTTCCTAGTCGTCTTCTTGAAGGAGGGGGCATTGGTCGAGAATGTAGAGCAGGAGGTGGCGTTATGACCGGATTTCCTGCAGTGAAGACAAAGTCCTTCTTTGAAGCATCGTTCCCTTTCTGAGGGAGTGAGCTTGGGAATGCGGACATTGATTGCGTCCACATCCATGGCATTAGGGTCTCGTTCCTTAGTGTGGTTTGTGGTCGAAGTGGAGGTGAAGGGATTGGCGAAGGATCGCCCTTTGTGCTGTTGGGAGGTGAGAAAAGCACGACGTTGCTGGTCGTCGATCCTTTGGGCATGAGAATACCATTTAGCGATGGTAGTGGGGACTTCCTCCATGAGGTAGATCTTCCCGGATAGGGAAGGGGGGATACCCGAAGAGAAGTAATGGCAGAGGGTCGATTCCTCAGACACCTTGGAAACGGCGACATTGCTCTGGAATTGAGCGATGTAAGAGGCGAGGGAGATGGAATATTTGCCAGGGGATTTCTCGATCATCCTCTGGGTGGTAAGCCAAGCGAGAGCGTTGGCTGCGGAATTAGAATGTTCGAAGGTCATCTTGAATTCTTTGACGAACTCCGTCCAGGTTCCGAGGGTGGTTCCTCCATCGTCGAGGTGTTTCGCTGTGAAAGTGTTGGCCCAGGTGGCGGCAGTCCCTTCTTTCATGTACGAGAGGGCGTAACAGATTTTCTGATCGTCGATTTTGTAGGTTTCCTTATTGATGACAAGGTACCTCTGTATCTGTCGTAACCATGACAAGGCTTTGCGATGATTGCCATCGTAGGGGTCGGGAGGGGACATTCTGAATTCGACGGGTTTAGACATGATTGGGGATATTGATCGAGGGATAGGGTTCGGAGGTGGGTGAGCAAAGATGTTTCCGCTAGGTATTCGAGGGGAGGGAGAAGGGGGAGTGGGTACTCGAGGGAGGACTAGGCTCGACGAGAGCTGGTGGGCGAGTTCAGTGTCGAGGGTAAGGTCTTCTTCCTGTTCTTCGTAAGACAGGAGAGGAAGTTCAGTGTCAGTCTCGTCCTCGTCGCTAGAACGCTGAGGAAGGACGTCTGGGGAATCTGGGAAGTGTTCTGAGGTCGAGGGTCCTTCTCTCCAAGAGGAGGTGGACAAAGAGTGCTGGTGGGACGAGTGAGCTAAGGGATTTCTAGGGATGGAGGGAGTGTTCCGCTCCGGTCTTTGGTAGGGGGTTCTCGAAGAAATGGTGGCGACGGATCACAACGATGGTGACCGTAGGAGGTAAGCTAGAGCTTTTGTTACAGCTGGCCCGGGTAGGGTCGGCGGTAGACTTGAGGACGAAGGCTAAGACGAAGGATTGGCCGAGCAGACGTAACGTCTGGCGTAGCCCTGAGACTAAGGGTTCTCTTCGAGGAGGAACTCACGAAGAGTCACGTCACTCAAAGACTAAGACTAAGGGACACACCCGAGATGGGCAGAGGGACACACCCGAGATGGGCAGAGGACTGAGGGACGAAGGACGAAGACACTCGAAAGTGTGCAGAGGATACTCGGTTGGATTTCAAGTAGCTCTAGCTTAGGAGAATACAAACGGAGAGACGAGTCCTTAAATACTACGAGATGGAAGGCGGTAGAACCGCATGGAAAAGGACGAGTCATCCGCAGCATAGAATGAGTCAGAAGCTGCGTAATGCTATGTGTACAGTAAGCAGGGAATGATGAATGATGTCACCATGAGTCAGGAAAGCGATAGGGAAATATCGGACAGTAGATAGGGAGAAATAGGAACAGGACCGGAGAAAGGCGGACTATCAGTGATGTGAATGATGCGAAATCACCCGAGGTCTATGATACATTGTGAACAAAAGGTAAAGGCGATAAGCGAAGGAGAACGAGAGAGAAAAGAGATACATAGCGAGCCTTGGAGATAATGGGACGCAACCAAATGATCCTGGGATACACTTGGCTACGCGAACATAACCCCTTGATTGATTGGGTCCAAGGGACAGTTAGGTTGAATCAATGCCCAACTTCTTGCCGAGCCCTGAATGCCATATATGAATCTCGATTAGATGAATCTGAGATTGATCACTCTTATCGCGTTCAGGGTCTAGGGAAAGAACCTTCGGATGGAATAGAACTCGAAGAAGCCTTCAAACTGGTGCCTGCGGCATATCACGAGTATCTGGATGTCTTCTCGAAGAAGGCCAGCGAACGCATGCCCGAAAAGAAAACATGGGATCATGCCGTAGATCTGAAACCAGATTTTAAGCCAAAAAAGGGTAGATTAATTCCCCTCAATCCTGTAGAACAGGATGAAGTCAAAGCTTTCGTCGAAGACCAATTAAGCAAAGGATATATACGACCTTCGAAGTTCCCCCAAACTTCGCCAGTGTTCTGTATCCCTAAAAAGGATGGTAAAAAGCGAATGGTTATGGATTATCGATACCTAAATGAGGGCACAGTCAAAAATAATTACCCTCTTCCACTCATTGGCTCGATCGTCGACAAGCTAAAAGGAAGTAGGATCTTTACCAAAATGGATCTCCGTTGGGGTTACAACAACGTGAGAATCAAAGAAGGAGACAAATGGAAAGGAGCTTTCATCTGCCACCTTGGATCCTACGAACCCACCGTAATGTATTTCGGAATGTGCAATTCTCCTGCCACGTTTCAGAATATGATGAACGACATCTTCGCGGACATGGACGACGTAGTAATTATTTACATCGATGATCTCTTGATCTTCACGAACAAAGATATGAAACACCATCAGGAAATGGTTAAAAGGGTCTTAGAAAGACTAAGAAAGAACGACTTGTTCGTTAAACCTGAAAAGTGTTTCTTCGGAGTACAAAAAGTCGACATGCTGGGCATGGACGTCTCCTGCGATGGAATCTCAATGAATGCTGAAAAACTCGACGGAATTGCAAAGTGGCCAGTCCCCACTAACGTAAAAGCCGTAAGAAGCTTCTTGGGCTTAGCCAACTTCTATCACCGCTTCATCACCAATTATAGTTTGGAAGCGAGACCCCTACACGACTTAACCAAGAAAGATCAACCCTGGAAGTGGGAAGCGGCTCAACAGAAAGCGTTTGATACGCTTAAAAATAGATTTACCACTGCACCTGTATTGGCTTACCCGGATGACACGACCCCTTATCGTGTTGAATGTGACGCTTCGGACTTTGCAACAGGAGCGGTGCTCTCTTCCTTGAAAGACAATAAATGGCATCCCGTCGCCTTTATGTCACACTCCATGACCCCTGAACAGCGCAATTATCCCATCGCCGACAAAGAAATGCTCGCGATTATTCTGGCGCTTGAACAATGGAGACACTACCTAGAAGGGGCCAGACATAACTTCGAAATCTGGACAGATCATAAAAACCTCCAGTACTTCATGAGGAGCCAAGATCTAAATCGGAGACAAGCAAGATGGGCTCAGTATCTATCCCGATTCGATTACACTCTTGTGAATAAACCCGGTACCTTGATGGGAAAAGCCGACGCTCTCTCTAGACGAGAGGATCATATGATCGGCATCGAAGATGACAATAAACAAAAGACATTCATACCGGAATCCCGTATCAGGTCTCTAGAAGAGATTACTCTATTCGACAAAATCAAATCTGCGCATTCTGGTTGCACATCTCCAGACGGGTCGATCCTCCGTGAAGGATTATATTATTATAGCAATAAGCTTTGGGTTCCAAAGGAACTACAACGTGACGTGATGACCCAATTCCACGATCATCCGATCTTCGGACATAAAGGTGCTGAAAAGACGCAAGACTTCCTCACGCGATACTACTCTTGGCCGGGAGCTAAGAAGGACATACAGGAATATTGCAAATCTTGTGAACGCTGTGCGCGTATGAAACCAACCAATCTTCCGCCAGCCGGAAAATTGCAACCCTTAGAAGCACCCGTTGGACACTTACCATATTAGTTAGCATAGCTTATCCAGACCGGCCCTAAAGCTGGTCTGTGCACATGTACCTGTAGTATAAATACTTGAATGCAGCGACCGAACAAGCCAGTCTTGTTCTGGTTGGATTCCCTCCATCCTATACTTTTCCCCTCCCAGTGTCTTAGTGCTTTTTGAGGTGCCATAGTCCTTGTTGGATCTAGGTTGCCTTCAGCGGGGGGTGGGTGGGGGGCG
>JBBPPA010001503.1:0-11777 GCA_038091735.1 Leccinum pellstonianum | reverse complement strand
AGCGTTGCCAGTGGGCACCCGTGTCCCAGATGTGGTAAGTTGCGAGTCAGCGCCTTGAGGGATGAAGCCAAACCGCGGAGAATCTGCGGAACGTTGATGGTAAACAGGTACCGGTGCTGAACTTGCTATCTCTGCAACGGGAGCTGGACAGGGCAGTGTAGGTACTAGACCAAACTGAAACACCAATTAGCCAGCCTGTGAACAGAACAGATAACTGACCTTCTTGGTGCCGCGTCCCCTGTCAGGTCTCTCTGGAGTGACGGGGTTGCCAACAATACCCTCAGGGACGTCAGTGGTCTTCCTAGGCTGTTTGGCCACCTCGAGAAGAGATCCAATCTTCTCTAAAGTGGCCACCCTTCCACTTGATCCTGCCCCCGCCCTACCAGAACGACGAGGTTGCTCAAGCTCATAGGGCTGGCTTTCAGGCTCTCCGTCGGGGAAGCTCGACGTTTTGGAATGCTTCTGGACTTGGGTGTTATTCGCAACCGCATCGCTATCGGTACGACACCTGGACTTGTGCTTCTTTCTGGGCGATATAGTCTGGTGAAGGCGCTGAGAATGCGAAGCCATTAGCCAATAATGTCGTGGAAGAGGGTAGAGAACCGAGGAGGAGGTGGTCAGAAAGTCCAAGGGAAGTAAGGAAGTGTCGCTGCAGGTCGGAATCATTTTTATAAGTGACAGAGCCGAGATCAAACGAACACACCAAGTACACGTTGTAAGACATTGTGATGAGTCAGTGTGAGTCAGAGAGATATGCGAAGGGTCTTATGGAGTTCCACCTCGAGGTTTGATCGAAGAGTCATAGTATAAAAAGAGACATGCGCTTAAGTGACATACAAAGAATGTTAAGCGTCCATGAGGACGAGCAGTGGACAAGCTGCACGTGACCCAGGAATTGATGCAAGCTACTCCTCGAGGCCCGGGGGCTTTGCTCTCCTCGAGGAGGACATCAGTCATCCGTAAGTAATGATTACCTAGCAATACAGTAGCATAGATGCAAGAGTCCTTCCACACGCTCTGCCCCCACCTCACTCTCGTCTGATCTCTAAGTCCCTCCCGCCATACTCATCGGAAACTCCCGCGCTACCATTTCCACACTCTTCCGTCTCACAAACAACGAAGTACATGAATGGAGGCTAAGTACATATTTTATTCTCCTATTTGCGTCTTGAACGCTTTCTCAATCGCAGACAGTCGATACTGATACCTTCGGAAAGAAGAGATACGCGAAGGGTCTTATGGAGTTCCACCTCGAGGTTTGATTGAAGAGTCATAGTATAAAAAGAGACATATGCTTAAGTGACGTACAAAGAATGAAGAACATAGATGGAGGCTAAGTACATATTTTATTCTTGATCATAGGAGATTCTATTTGCGTCTTGAACACTTTCTCGATCGCAGACAGTCGATACCATCGGAAAGAACGAGCTGTTTGTTCGGCAGAGTAGTGTCGGAAGTCGAGGTGGGGATCATCAGACATAATGAACTTTGTATAATCGGCTTGAATGTCCTGTAACGCCCTTGTCATCTCTGCGGATGTTTCCTTGCTTGCGCATAGTAGGCAGGAAATCGTCGAATATGTGGAGTGTGTCTGAAAAATTTACTCTACGGCTCGTATCCACCTCTACGCTCCCTGCAAGTGTCTTCCGCCATCTATCCATGAGAGGCAGCAGATCCTGGAAATACGGAGATACTTGGCCTTGGAATTCCTTCCAACGACTCTCCTGAAGAAATAGGGTTGACTTAGCGTCGCTGGCAGCCCTGAGATTCGCTGCAGTATCGTCGATCTAGTGCCCAAGGATTGTTGAGTTGGGGTCGATGTTCGCACATTGATGGCCCAGTGGACCGTCATACATGATCATGATCCAGAGTAGGACATAAAAAAGTGATTTGACATCGTCAGAGTGTGTATGTTTCACAGTTGAATTGTCGTCGAGAAAGACACAGGTGTTCGATAACGTCTTGCGGGATGCATAGGATGGGACTTGGGATTGTCGGTAGGGGAGGGGAGAAGGGATGATGTCGACGAAGATGTAGATAATTGGGGGGAAGGGATTATGGACGATGGAGTTTCTGCACCATTCGATAGCAAGGCTAGCAGACCGTGGATCTGAGCAGGTACAGGTTTTATTGTCGTAGTGACATCAAAACCGATGCAACCGCGGCAGCCGAATGTGACGGCAGAGAGGATGTAAATCAAATGCTCGGGATGCATGTGCATGTTAAACGCCGGGGATATAACCCCACCAGACCTGTCGTAAAAGTGTAGACGAATCTCGAGGCTGTTGCAGATAGATAACCCTAGAACGAACCGTCTCCACATTGTCCAGGTACCTTGAGGAGCCTGTAGGCTAGAGCAGGGGTAACCCCTGGGTACTGAGGCCCGTACCCCTACCCCTATCCCTCGAGGGTATGTACCCTTCAGGAGGGTCAAGGGTACACTGAGGGGTATACCCTTCAAGGGTATACACTACAAAACACTTATGTGTTCAAATATGATTGTTAGACCATTATAGTGATGACAAGTCTGACATGAGGTCACCAGAGTGGGACTTTGAATAGCCCCTGAGTACCCCTCAGACCCTTGAAGGGTACAAATTTTTTGAGAACTGTACCCCTACCCCTACCCTTCCGGTACCCTCACCCTGACCCCTGGGGGTTACCCATACCCCTGCTCTAGCCTACTCAGGGCAGGCAGCGGCAGCAGTACCCGCTCATGGTTCTATGTCACGGTATCAGTTGCGAGTCACTGTAACTGTATCCTCAAGGCTTCGCTAAGTCCTCTATTCTATTCGGTCGACAGTCGGGGCTCAGGAGGACTCGGGGACCTGAAAGTATGTGTGTCAGCACCTGATCAGCTTGTGTATTGGTAAGTCACGAGTCACTTCAGTGCCTCGCTACTACTTGCTGCATCCAGATTACATCAACGGCAATGCAGCCATCCTCAAGGCTTCACTACTGCGGCTACTCTATCTCTATTCGGTCGACAGTCGGGGCTCGGGAGGACTTGGGAGTACGCGTGTCAGCCCTGATCAGCTCATGGTTCTATGTGTTGGTAAGTTACGAGTCACTTCATTGCCTCGCTACTACTCACTGCCAGCGATGTCTCTGGCCTCGCTAACCTCTATTTTCCAGGCGGTTGATTATTTCCTCACATTGCCGAACCAGAAGGAGTTGGCGCAGTACAGTTTATCTCACTCTCAATGGCAAGTCCTTCAAGACTTTGAACATGTCCTTCAGGTAACTGAGTATCCGTCTTCGAGATGATTGCTAATAACTTGAATGTCCAATGGCCCGGGACACATAGATTCCGTCCAAAGTTCATCAGCGTATGTCTAGCGAGACATTACCTTGCTTGGGGAGCGCCGTCCCCTGTTTCGAGTTGTTCATGTCTGCATGGGAAACATTGGGGACGAACAACCTTCGTGTCACTCCATGGATCGACGCTGGACTCAAATGGGCGACTAGGTATTACTAGTGATTGAAAGTCCGGTCCGGTCCGGTTTTTTTGCCATATTTGGCAGCAACCGGACCCGGACCGGTTTTTTGATTTGCTTAATTTTCTACAACCGGACTGAAACCGTACCCAACCGGTTGCACTAGTTCATTACGTGCGGTTGCAGTCGGTTGCAACCGGTTAGCCACACAACCGGTCGCCAACCGGTCCGAACCTCTTCAGAACCGGTCGCGACCGTGACTCGTAGTAAGCACAACGTGTTAGCCTCGAGTTGGCGACATAAAAGGCAGAACCAACGAGCGAGGACACGTTGTTTCCTTGTTTTTATACTCTACTACTTAGCTTGTGATCTAGTACTCCCTCATTACTATGGCTCCCCGCTCTGAACGTACACGGCGACAAACGGAGAAGGCAGCGGCCGTGACGCAGTCACGCCGTGCCCCAAAAAGTACTCGTTCACGGCCCCCAAAGCCGAAGCCTGGTGGAAAGGGCCAAAGCGGGTGGTTGCCTTCGGATGTAGACTCGACAACCACCTCAGAAGAGAGTGGCGAAGGTCACGGTGGTCAGCACAGGTCACGTCACGGTGTAAAGTCGAAGAACTTACAGAAACGTCCGGCGAAGCGTGCACGTCAACGCTCGCCCGTGGATGAAATTGACGACGTTGATGAAATTCAAGACGTTGATGACTTGCTGGAAGAAGCCGAGCATGTGGTGGCGTTGTCATCGCGAGCGGCGAGTGTCGCGGACGTCGAGGATGATGGGAAGAGTGATGTAAGTCTTGTGTACATTGAGAACGAACTGTAAATTGAACGAGTCAGCAGGAAAGCGATAACAATGGGCTCGAGGAACGTCACCGTGCTGATGTTCCCGACATGGTGGTATCCAAGAAGAAACAAGCTGGAGATTTACTTACTATATTCACCGAGAAGTGTAGTGTGAAGTTCTGTCATACCGATGGTAAGGTCGAAGTGTTGAAGGGGCGCTGGTGCAACGAGTGCCGGTCAGTGTATTCGAAAGGATTGGGGATCGAGTACTTACAGTCCGGGGCCACTGATCAGGAAGGACGAGATGTTTGTGAAAAAACATGGCAAACGCAAGGCGTTCCATGTGGGGTCCAACTCCTCGTGCCGCCAGCACATTCGAAGCCACTTTGAAGTCTATGAGGCGCGGTGTAAAGAGGAAGGGATAATCGTTCACCATCACGCCGTTCCACCAGCAATGGCCAGGAGGAACGAGAAGGTGCCGAAGGGCCAGACAAGGTTGGATGGGTTGTTGCAGAAGCCGACGCAGAGAATGTCCGAGTTCTCCAAAGCAGAGGTCTTGAAAGCGGTTGCTGAATTTGTCGTATGTGATGATCAGGTGGGCCTTCAGGTTGCTAAATGACGGACGGGACTGACACGACGGTACTAGAGCCTTGTATTACCTAGTAGGGCAACATTCAGGAACTGCCTTGTGGCAATGCGTCCAAACTCAATCAAGTCTGACATCCCATCAACACACGATGTATTCAATTTCATCCACAATGCGTTCACTGAGTATCTTCAAGAACTCAAGGCTAGGATTCGAGTACGTAGCTTTTTTCATTTCTTTCTGTATCTCACACTCTTTCTCTTTCTTTTGCAGTCGAAGCGAACCGGTCGCGTCTCGACTACCACAGACCTTTGGTCTGTGAATCAAACCAAAGCGTCGTTCATGGGCATCACCGCTCACTGGATCGAATCGGACGCTCAGACCTCGACTTGGGCCCTGTGCAAAGAAGTCATCGCATTTCGGGCAATCTCGGGACCTCACGATGGAGTAAACTTGGGTGGTTATTTTGTTGGGCTTTGCGAGCGTGTTGGCCTCATTGGGGGACAGTACGGCGGTCTGGGAGTACGACCCCTCCCTTCCAGCAAATCGTCAGACCAACAATTCTCTCGACGTGGTCGCTGCAATTTGTACGCTTGCCGTGAAGATCCAAGCTTCGGACCAGCGCATAGCTTACTTCAACCGCCTTCAAGCCGAGTGTGGTATAGAGAAGTCGCTCGTTATTCCCCTTCACAGCAAGATCCGTTGGGGAACGGCGGATGCAATGCTTGAGCGGGCGTATCGACTCCGTCAGGTGAGTCTACTCATTGTACTATTGTTTGATGCGTGCTAACAACTATGATAGCCAATCAACCTCTTTATTTCCTCTGCAGACGAACTATTTGGTCCGATTACCTCAATTCGGCATCAAGGCCAACCCGTCAAACGTATCCCCTGGACCGATTTCACACTCAAGGCCTCCGACTGGGATCGCATCAACGATGCGCATCTCATCATCGCCGACGCAAATAACATTCAACACATATTTTCTCACGACCACCTGTCCACACTTTGGCGGGCCATCCCTGCTTTCGAAGAGCTTCAATCTGCGTGGGAGGAAAAGGCTAGCTCTTTCAAGTTCACGCCCTATGCCGAACCGATCAAGCAGGGTCTAGAGAAGCTTCGCAAATACTACCATAAGTTTGATGAGAAGCCCGTGTATGTCCTTGCGCTCGGTAAGTCCATTCGTGTTTCCTTTACTGCGGTACTAATTTTTTCAGTCCTACACCCATATTACAAACTCGCCTACATAAAAATGGCATGGGGAGGATCCGAGGAGCAGCAAAGAGAAATCGACCGAGGTAACCCAAATGCCAAGGACTGGCACGACGAAGCGCTCCAGATCGTTGAACGGACGATGCAAGATTACTGGGAAGATGATGAACACGCTGACATTTCCATCTCGACTGCACCCGCCGTGGCTGTCGCCGCACCCACCGCATCTAGCGCGGCATGTTCTACACTCGCATCCGAATTCGAGCGACACCGTCGTCAGCTCATTCAGCAGAAGAGCCACGTGGACAGCAATGGGTGGAGAGCCGAGCTGCGGCGCTATCTCTGTGATCTCCCTTCCGACATCTCGAAAGACACGGACATCGTCAAGTGGTGGTCTGATCATGTGAAGACATACCCCACTCTCGCACGTATCGCCAAAGACGTTTGTTCTATTCCAGCCACCTCAGTCCCGTGCGAGCGACTCTTCTCGGCAGGTGCCGAAATTGCCACCGACCGGCGTTCACGATTGGGTGCGGACAAGTTCGAGAAATTACAAATCATGAAACACGCATGGCGAGACAAGGTCAATGACCAGGCCACCATCAATTCCCTTGATTGTGAAGAGGAGGTATTGCTGGAGGATTTCAAGGATCTGTGGGCTCGCGAATCGGAGATAAATGGGCACGAGCAATTTTCTGATGAGACTGTGTCGTTGTAGTTTACTTTCTACCGTAACTGTGCTGTACTATGTACCTCTTCTTGGTCGCAACCGGTCTTTCCTGAGACCGGTTGCGACCGGTTTTCACGAAGTTTTTTGTCTGCGCTCCAGCAGAGGCAACCGCAACCGTACAGTTTGTAAGAGTGGTGGACCGGCAACTTTGGACCGGTCGCAACCGTGATCGGTTCGGTCCGGTTAACGGTCTTTTTCCGGTCCGCAACTGGACTTCAAATCACTAGGTATTACAAGCATATGGATGACACACAGGCCTATGTTGTCACCATGTGTAAGTCCTTTTTTCCCTTATTTTCCCTCATGGATACATTCGACTGACCACTGGATGGTAGTCGTGGATCCCGCGATACGGATGTTGTGGATCAGGAACTATTGGGATGACGAGTATGTCAAATCAGCCAAAGATATGATCTTGGAATTGGTAAGTCAGCAATTTGTGCCGTGTGCACACGTTTGTTACTAATAGCAAACACAGATGCAGGTGTATCGTCAGAAAATCCAGATCCCCACGCAGGCTCAGCAAAGGAACAAGGTTCCTGTTCATACGATCAACTTGCTGGCCTCACACTTCGGCGTCAAAGATATGGGTCTTAGACAGTCAAACCCTATGTCAGGGACCCACTCACTAGACAAAGAGTACCGTACATATACCGGTGGAGATTTTGGGAAGAACATTCAGACCCTTTGGTGTTCTGGGAGGTACTAAGTGATAAGATTTCGAGTATTCTATTTATTCACGGTGATTTACAGAGCAAGTGTAAAAGCTACCCGACAATTTTTGCTATCGCGATGGACTACTTACCGATCCAGGCCTCATCCGTTCCTTGTGAACGTGTCTTTTCCTCTAGCGCAGAGACCAATACAAAGAAGCGTAATCAAATCAGCCACACCTTGATGGAGGCCCTGCAAATGCTCAAGTACAACTTCAGGAAGCGTCATCTCGTATTTGCCTCAGGCTCGACCAACGCGATCTAATGGAGGATGAACCCGACGAGCCAGTGCTCTCCACTGCCGTGCCCTCTTTATGTCAGGACCAGGTGGTCGATGCTATCATTGGGTGTGTGATTCGTGAGGAAGGAGACCACATTGCAGCTGACATTGTAGTATGTTTTGAGTCTTAATCACTGGTAGTATTCGTTGTGTATGCAATCTATGTCCGTGACCCATTTGCAAGTTGTTGCAACGTTCTTATCTTCCCTTTTGAAATCCCAAAGCCTGCGAATGTGATCAGTTCTCATGCCGACAAAAACGATGTTGTTCGCTCGTGCATGCCACACTCGTTCCCCAATTATTGTGGTCACACATGCAAGTCATTCGTGTCAATGGAAGATTCAGGCTCAGGGATAATCTCAGGAGTCACGGAAAATGTAAGTACATACATACAAGTACAAGTTTACCAGCTATTGACTCTTTTCAAGGTACATTGTTTCAGGCAGTCAACCTCACTGACAATCGTCACTCGGTTCTGGTGAAGACAAGCACTCAGAGCCTGGGCTGGAGTCCATTGCAACAGGAATGTAGGATCCTCAATGAGTTGCACGGCGCTCCGGGCATTCCCGACATCATCTGGCAAGGCACTGAATACGAGTTGGACACCGTTGTGTTCGAAAACATAGGCCCTACTTTAAAGGATGTTTTCCAGGCTGCAGGAAAAAAGTTACCAGTGAGTGTTGTAGCTTTCCTTGCAGAGCAACTTGTACGTTCCCATCAAATGAGTTAATTGGACACTTTCTGACATATACCATAGCTCGTATCTATCCAAAACCTTCATTCTCACAGCTACGTCTACTCAAATATCAAGCCTGAGAACATCCTCATTGGACCCGTTTCCTCAGATTGGGGAAATCGACTCTTTTTCTTTGACTTCACCTCTGCCAAGTGGTACAGAGACCCACAGACCTTTGCTCACCCCTCGTTCCACACCTCCGCCAGTCGGACGACTCCTCCCAGTGACCCTACGTCCGCGACCTTCGCATCAATCAGCTTTCACTCGGGAAATCGGCTCAGCCGCTATGATGACCTAGAGTCGCTTTCATACCTCCTCATTTATCTCATCCACGGCTCGCTCCCCTGGATCGATGCCAACATCAGGTGCAACAATGACATCCTCAAGTTGAAAACAGGTCTTCCGACAGTTCAATTCTGCAAAACGCTCCCTTCGCCATTCATCACATTCCTTCTCTACGCTCATCAACTCTTGTTCACACAGAAACCGGACTATGATCACGTTGTCTCTCTCTTTCACAGCCTTCAATCCGAAGATACGCCACTGACTAGTACACTTTGTTCCCCCAGTATAAATATTTTGAAACCATCCTACTGGGTGGAAGGTTCGACGGATCCTTCTCCCCTCAAAGGAACACCTCAAAAGCAAGTGCACAAGCACAGCACACCTTGTCGTCCCTCCAAGAGGTACGTAAATTGTGCTTGCTGTGAGTTGCGGTAACCAGAGAAGTGTCGCTTATTTTTATTTGTTTTTTTGTAGGCGCTTTGTTCAGAAACCACTATGACCTTGCTTTACCACTCAGGGCCTGGGGGTGCGGGGATCTACGTTTGTTGTTGTTTGTATGGTATTTTGTCCTTGGTAATGTTTATTTATTTATTTGACTGATGTGTGTCTTATAACTGGTTTACAGTTTGTTCGTGTCATGTTTCACTATGTTTTTTTGTCTCGTTAGCACTTTGAAATTGTTGAATATGTAGTATGTGGTACATAAATGAACTCTAGCTGGCTTGAGCTGGCTTCAGACTGGCACAAGCCAGCTCGAGCGGTTGGGTAGCTTACACAGACTCGAGCTGTGAGCCGAGTTATGAGAAGCTAAAGCTGCCATTTTCGGACAGCTTGGCTTGCATAAATAAATCAAGTTGTGTTGAAGCTGACATAAGCCGAGCTGCGGCAACACTAGATATGTGTGGGAAGCTTCGTGATGTTGACGCCATCCTCTACCAGACCTGGAGAGAATCTAGAGTATAGCCCTTTTCGATCACGGCCACAAGAGTGTGAAGCTGTGGGAGCCAAGACTTTTCGAATCATGGTCGTAGTCAGCCCTGCAAGGATGTGTCAAGTTGTCAATGCTGTAATCAGTACACATTTAATGAATGTGCACTTACTTGCATGGCTTGCAGTGGGTAGGTTCTTTCTTCGCCTCATGATCTCAGTAGAAAAAACTTGAATGCCGCACATCCTCCGCTGGGACATTGGTTGCTGAACGGCTGCGAGACGTTTGGTTGATGGGATCATTCAAAATGTCAGGCATATCTGGCTCATTCATGTCTTTTCTCCGGGTGCACTGCCTACGCAGCTCCTGCTGTGCGACAACTAGTGTTGTCACAGTCCAGTTAACTGGCAACTGGTCTGAGTTTGACTCAGTTTACCCGATTAAACTAAACCTAATGCAGAACCCAGTTTTAGTTTTACGAAGTTCAGTCACAGTTTGTGACCATAATAAACCAGATAACGGTTCAGACCAGTTCGAACCGGTTTCAGACCAGTTCAGACCGCTTCCAGCCCTGTAAGCCTGCAGCAATGGCAGCAGCATACATACAATACAACATAGGCATATTGAACATGAACATAACATATTGACCATGGACCATCCACGGTCCATCAAGCCGCCGAGGCCCCGAGTCCCGAGTCCCGAGTCCCGAGTCCCGAGTCTCGACCCCGCAACAACTTCTCGGCACAGTGCACTACATATATCACCACATGATAATCACGCGACGCGCCCGGCACGATGACGGCTGCTGGTCCGACAAACTTTCAGGACCACAGGTTGGACAAGTCTGACAATTCAATTTTAGCACGAATCAATGTGTACACAAAATAAAACTTCATCAGCAAACTGACCTTCGCACTTCCAGCTTCCCAGTCACTCCAGACTTCCAGTCCAGCATTTCCAGAGTCCCAGACAACTCCAGACAATTCCAGACCTCCAGCAATTTATACAATACATACAAAGCAATCAAATATAGCTAACCAACACATCACCAAACAACTACAACTATGCCAAATACAACTAAACAAGCCAAATACAACACAACTAACCAGACACAACACAAGTAATCAAGGACCAGGCACACTAACCAGAACTAACAAAGCAGGAATCCTAACCATATCTAACCAATGTCTTTGCCAATATCCCTAACCCCCTCTAACATTGTTTGTCTCCTAACCAGATCTAACCAATGTCTTCCCCAATATTCCTAACCCCTCCTAACATTGTGTGTCTCCTAACCAGATCTAACCAATGTCTTCCCCAATATCCCTAACCCCTCCTAACATTGTTTGTCTCCTAACCAGATCTAACCAATGTCTTCCCCAATATCCCTAACCCCCCATAACATTGTTTGCCTCCTAACCAAATCTAACCAATATCTTCACCAATATCCCTTTCCTAACCAAGACTAACAACCTCCTAGCCTTGCATAACAACTTTTCTGCGCTTACCCCAGACTAGGAAAAGATTCCCATGATTGAATTCCATTATCCCTGATTTTGTCTGATTTTTCCCACCGCTTTTTGGCTTCAAAAAAGCTAATCTATGTTTTATCACCATAAATCTCGAAAATGGCTATATCTCAGTGGTGTGATATCCGATCTGGGCGATCTAATGCTCAGATGGAGGCTACATACACCTTCCACATATCACCCAGTGGAGCCGAAACACGGATCGAACTCTAATGGATGCGATAAGCCAAAATGATTAATCACAATTTCTTCGAAAATGAGATCTGACACTAAAATGGTTATATCTCGGTCGTTTCTCCACCGAATTACATGATCCGTGATTCATATGAAGGGTATTCGTTCACTCTACCTCCGATACAGCCAACACCAAGCGCATAATTCCCACGGTACAAATTTGCGAACCACATTCTTGGTCAGTGTCTGGTTAGTGCTTGGTTAGGACTTGGTTAGGATTCCTGCCTTGTTAGTTCTGGTTAGTGCGCCTCAAAAATGCTCTGTTAATGCTCTGTTAGTGTCTGGTTAGGATCCCTGCTTTGTTAGTTGGGGTTAGTGTGCCT
>JBBPPA010001502.1:0-11781 GCA_038091735.1 Leccinum pellstonianum | reverse complement strand
TTCTTGGCACCTATTAGTGCATTCGATCAGGCATGTTTTGCTACTAGCCACGCACAGCGTTGATAATATTATGTAATCATTTTCCACATTTGGGTGTTAAATACGGGCTACATCAGCCACAATTGTCCGGTTGAGTGACCTTGTAAACAAGGTGATCTTATGATCATGTCCTTTTCAGCGTCCGTCGCGTTGGTGCTCGAGCAAATCGATGCCATCCCCGCCCTGCGTCGTTCGCACCGTGCCAAACGCCTCGCGTTCGCCGTCGACCTCTGCTTGGTTGCCCATGGCGTCCGGTGAGCAGCGTCCGACCCGTCTCCTCAGACACGATGCAACCGGCTGGTAGCTCGGGCTATCTCGTCGATTCCCTTTTCCCGCCGCACCCGTTCCAAACGTTTACCGCCCTCCTGGAAGGCCTCCACGAAAAGGTGCGCTCGTGGTGGCTCATTGGCCTCGCGTTGACGCTTCGCCCCAGAGCTCCGCGTTCGACGACGTCGCGTGCTGGCACCACGCGCCGACGATGCAGTCGTTCTACGTCCACGTTTCTCTCCTGCGGGAGAAGCTCGCTGGCCCCAGGGAGTGCGTCTTCGTCCAGCTAGACCGTGAGTTGTCGGCGGTCAGTCATGCAAGCGCTTTCTACGCCCTTCTGGAACCCGCATCGCTGACCCTGATCGCGACGCATCGCAGTCGAGAGAACCCCCCGATAGGCTACAAGAGGTGCTTCGTGGTCTGGGCATCTCGTTGGCTGAGTCGCCCAACGTACCATCGCGCTCGCTCTCCGATGCGCTCACGGAAGAGACCCTCGTTCCGCTCGCGGCGCTTATGATCGACTATCCCGTCGCATATATCCCTGCATTTTCGGGGCAAACGTCGTTTCTGGAGGGAGAGGCACTGGACATTTATACAGTCTCGTTCAACGGGATGTCGACCTCGGACCCTCCTTTGGGTCTCGGTCAGGAACATGTGCTGCTCAAGTTTTCCTGCCCGCGGGTTCTCGTCCACGATCACCCAGAATTATCCCCAGCCAAGATGATCGAACGACTTCGAGCCAAATTTATGCCTCGTCTCGGGCGTATAGGTGCACGCACGACGATCACCCACCACACAGAAACCATGGACAGAGTAGCGTTGTAAAGTACAAGCAAAACGCCCTTATTCTACATCCACGTTGACGATCTTGATATCTTCGAACGGCTTATCTACCTTGTTTACCTTGACGTTTTCGATCGCGTGAACGACCTCGAGTCCAGAAAAGACGCGTCCGAATATCGTGTGTTTTTTGTCCAGCCACGGCGTCGCCGTCGTCGTGATGAAGAACTGTGAGCCGTTCGTGTTCGGTCCTGCGTTAGCCATGCTCAAGGTATACGGGCTGAAATTGGCGTCAGCAGTCGATCCCTGCCGTGTATGTGTTCGCCTACGTACCGATCGTGTTTGAGATCGTCCGAGAATTCATCCTCAAACTCTCTTCCCCAGATAGACAAGCCTCCAGTTCCATCCCCGAGCGGGTCTCCCGTTTGGATCATAAATTTTGCAATCACGCGATGGAATAGGACGCCCTCGAAGTAACCACTTCTTGCATGGCCCACAAAGTTCTCGACGGCCTTGGGTGCTTGATTGGGGAACAGTCGGATGTGAATGTCTCCCATCGACGTGTGGATTACGGCAGACTCAGCATGTGGAGACGGTCCGCCCTTGCCAGTCACGGTAGTCGTTGCGATGGACTGTTCTTCGCGAGTAGGCTTTTCGTTGAAGACGTCTCGATCATGTTTGCTGTCCCTGAAGAGAGTTGTCAATTTCAATTTCAATTTCGATCAGCGATGCACGATCTCTCGACATACTCTGGTTCTGAGCGCGTGAAGAGATAGAATCTCTGGCGTTTGTAACCCGTGCAAAAGAGCGTCGGATCACGAGTGGCTTTGTTAGCCAGTATGGGATTTGCAGATGCAGCCATGGCCAACGTCGTAAAACCCTTCTTGGCAGGCGCCCCTTGATACAGGGCAAAGTTCATCCATCGGACCGCCTCATCCTTTCCCAGCAATCTCGCGACACGATTGGTCACCGTGTTCACCACTAGACGAGAAAGTTTAGCACCAAAAACTGGAACCCGATGAAGACCAACCTTTGATCCCAAGCAAGGTAGGATAGATGACAAACGCCCCGCTCTCATCCCATACAACGTTGCTCCACATCCCTGGTATCCGACCGTCCGGACCAGGGATCTCGAGTTCACGTTCCACCGCAAGTCGTCGACCAAACTCCATGTCCTCGACCTTGTACACAGCCGTCCCTGCTTGCTGCATTTCTTGGATCGCAGTAAGGGATTCATCATATTTCCGCGTCAACTTCCCGGACAAGAACGAAAATATGCGAACCTGCCGGTCGGGCAGAGAGAACGTCACAAATGATTTGGAATCGGGGGAGAGAGTGATGCACGTAGGTATCGATTTCGCCTGGAGGATTCGCGTTGTCAAGCGATCTCGGCATCATCAGACGTAGACGTACCTTTTTGAATTCGTATAAATCAGTCGAACTCTTGAAAGTCCACATGCCGGGGACGTTCCTCGGCAGTTCAAAGGGTTCGATGGGTTGCCAAAATTCGACAAATCCATTTTCATCCGCCGAGATGACTGTGTCGTATCGGTCGCTGTACTGAAGAGGTTTGAATACTTTGGTCGATATTCGGCGGAACGAGACCCACAGCCATGAGGTGAACGGGAGAACGATGTAGCTTGTCAATTGAAATGAGGGGTTTATCGTCGCCTCTGCCGTCGTATATTTTGATGACGCCTGTGCTTTGCTCTGAGCTGTACTCAGGGAGTGAGCGATATGACGAGGGAAGACTGAAAAGAAGCCCACATTGCTAGCAGCCCTTGCGCCTGGCCACGCTTATGCACCCAGCAGCATGCATGTGGCACGAAGCCAAGCTGGAGCATGTTGATCATGTCTTTACCCAGCCCGCGTCAACACGAACGCCATCGCCCAAACGAACCACTCTCACCAAAGTTGACGACGTCAAATACCTTTGCCGATCCGTCCTCTGCGATAGTGGCAAACAACTGACCGTCCGCGCTCACAGAGACACCGACGACCGGCGACGCGTGCGCTCGAAAATGTTTGACGAACTCGATCCCGGTTTCTTGCTTCTTCCACAATTTCAAGTGACCGTCGACGGAGGTGGTGATGAGGAAATCAGTTCTGCGACACGAAGTGAGCGCTCGTTGTCTTTGCTTATTGCGGGCCCGAAAACGCACTTGGTCATGACGCAAAAATTCAGCGCGTCCCGGTGCATGAATGACTTGTAATACTGGTCTGCATTTGGAAGATGCTCGAGGTACAGTTTTTCATGCGGAAGGACTGATTGACGGGGAAATATGAAGAGGGACGCGTCAAGAGCAAGATGTACTCACCTTTTCGTTTCTTCACGATTACGTTCGCGTCTGGCGAGGCAGGCATGGGCCCAATGTCCTCGTCGCTCTCGTCGTCATGATCAGTGGCAGGTGGACCGTTCTTTTCGTCCCGTTCTCGCTTTCCGAGCACGGTTGGGTCGCTCTCTGATTCCGACATGATGGCAAGTCGTGCAGCGGTCAGATTTTGGTCATTCCAAGGGGGGTAGATTTCCCAAAACAGGAAATGACCACCCCTCCAGCGCCCGGGCGGTCCTCGAAATTAGCTTCTTCCACCACCACCGTATGCAACATTCTCATGTGGCTTAAACCCGGTCATGTCATGAATGTACAGGCCCATCGGTAAGTTATTCTGTAACTCAATCGTTGACAGTAGAGGTCAGCAGATGATAAGTGGCTGTCAACGCAAGATTTGATTCATTGGAGTGTCCAGTCTCGCATTGGTCTCCTCAAGCCTTGCGATGGTCTCTGCAAGGCTCGAGGAGACCATTGCAAGATTCGTGGAAGGTGTATCTGTGCTCAGACATGAATTGGACCAACTGGTAAGTCACTTGTGATGGCCCTCCACTTTTGTGACCCCCCCCCCCCCCCCGTAATTTCCTTTTGTACGATCAAGCTTGACCAAGATGCAAAGCGGAAGTTGTTGTAGTCGAATATATGTCTTCATGGCTGTTATGATAGGCTCGTCGGGATTTAAGATGACAGCAACAACGGTACTGCTTGCGCCGTTGGTAATATCGAGGTCAGTTTGCACGTTTTGTGTTACCATGATTTTCATGCCAACTGCAATCTCGATTATGTCAGATAGGTCTTGATTGCGACGCTTTCGACCTGAATGACCTGAATGGTTACGTGTAGCGAACGCATATCGTTCTGGCAAAGTCAATGGGTTTCCTGGTGTCGTCAGTTTATGTTTTTGTTTGACAATTATGGTACTAAGTTACCTTTGATGTGGTCCTCTGCAGGGATCTGTAACACAACTCGCTGGCAACATGGGCGTGTTCTCTTAGTGTAGTTTCGTTCCAAAGCCGGCGGACTGCATGTGAGCATTAGTGATCTACTTGACATGCGAAGCAGTAATCGAGGCAGGTTTCATTTCTGCTATTTATGACCGTCCTAACTTTCTACGTCACATCAGCCATTCGGTCTCCATTGTACAATTCCACAAAATCGGACCCAAATGGCCGTGCAATGGGATCCGGCGGCGAGTTCTCGATTGGAGACACGTCCCTCGTGAGCGAAGTCTCAACCATCTGTCCCCCCGTGAGAGCCTCTCAAACACACGAGAATCGTGTGCGTCATTCTTGTGGTCTCTTTGCCCCGAGGCCGTCCCGGAAAAGCTGTCCTGGGTGGATTCCGAGTCAGAAGCACTGATGTCACCGCATCCGCGTCCAAAGGTCCCCTCCCCTCCTGCATCACCCTCCGTCTCCCCCATCGTTCGTCCGCCTGCCACCTCACGCGCCTGCCCAGTTGTATCTCCAAACATCCGCTTAGTTACCTCCGAGTCAGTCCCTTCAACGTTTTCTCAAGACGCCAACTGCGAATGCTACGTCGTCGACGCAGGATGGATCATCATCAGCGTCTTGGCATCTCCTATTTCCGCGAGGTTGCTCGCCAGCTCGAGCCCGTCGATGATGCAGCGCGCGTTGACGTCGACGTCGCTCTTGACTTCAAACTCAGCATGCCCCGGAGCATGTTTATACGCTTTGCTTCGACGTGGTACGCATGGTCGGTTAGTCCCGGGTACTGTCCGTGTGACCTTTGGATGTTGCTGCAGCCATCCCGGCCATACTGTAGTGTGCTATAAATCGAAGTCCGAGTGCTGGCGACGACGAGTTCACTAGGTCAATACGCTTCGCACTCGTTTTCGAACAACCTTGTCCTGCTGTAACATGTCCAACCATGCATATTATTTCGAGGCTTCCTTCTCTGCCTACAGCATACTCTTCCTTGGCACTGCAAGCTCGTCAGATAGTCAAGACACTTCATTGAGCGCCTGCTCAAAGTCTGCAATGATATCGTCGATGTGTTCGATTCCAACCGAGACCTGCCATGCTACGATCAGTCGATATGTGAGCAACTGCAACTGATGTGTCCGATGGCACGGAATACTTCAAACAATAGATACTCACCTGAACCAGATCCGGCGTCAAGCCTGTCGTCAACCTCTCCTCCTCGCTCAGCTGCTCGTGCGTCGTCCACGGATGGATCACGAGCGTCTTGGCGCCACCTACGTTGGCGAGATTGCTTGCCAGCTTGAGCCCGTCTTGCCGGCGACACTGCCCCAAAATCTGGGGTTGATTGATTCCCTGCTGAGATGGGCATCATGCATGTGGATGCTACCTTGCATCCCAAGTATGTCCCTGCCCCAGGCTTCTCTCTGGTGGCACCATGACAGCAGCATCTTCCCCTATTGATGAAGATGACCTGTCTGAACTCCTGCCTCGAGGCACTGTGGAACTCGGTAGCTCCACCCCAGCACAGCGGTTTCAGAGGGCCACAGGGATTCTTTGACATCCAAATCTGTGTCTGGATCTATTCCAGCCAATTTCCAGGTCATTTTCTTTAGCTACATATTCATTTCTTCAGCCATCTATAATATTGTAGCATTCAACCTTCTCATCTCACACTTATATTTTGGTACTTTACTTACAGCAATTGCATTGATAAAGAGTTCCCTATCATGTGTGTGGGACACAATGATAAATAAAAAGGTTGGCAAGCAAGGTATCTGTCAATGCAGTCGGCATTCCCGAGTTATGAAATCAAGATGATTTTTGGTCGGGGTCAAGGATTTCTGTTCTCTTGCACCAGACAGTCATGTGCGTGCTTGTTCTTTTACTTATGCCTCTTTACTTAGCCCCACAGTGACCCATCTTCATCTTTCCCAAAACATACCATGGTCCATCAAGGCTGAAGTTATGATAGGTACTATAAATGTTGTTGGAATTTTGATAATGTTGTGCAAGCACTTTTATTGCTGGCTTCTAATATACAATTCCCAGAAATAAGAATATTGTAGTGGCACATGTGCCCATCCCTAACTCCAACATAATCTATTAGTGAATTTAGTGTAAGTAAGTGATGGAGACTTTGAGTTCAGAACGGGGAGGCACAGAATCAGGAATGTAGAAAACAACATTAGCAGACAATGGCAGTTGCTGCTATTCATACACCACTACTGTACTAATAGTACTATTGTACACTTTGAAGAGGAGTGCTAAGCAACAAACATTTTGAACTCAAAAGACACTGGCATGAGCAAGAGGTATGCATTAGCACAGTCTCAGACTCTCGGCACACAAACTTGCAGATTTTTGGGAGGAGGAGGCAGGCATAGCTGCATAGGCCCCTAATGATAGAATTTTGAAATTTGCAAGCTTATGTAATTTTTCACCTGCAACAATTTTTGGCAAGTGCCTGAAATTTGCAACCAATAGAACCCTCCTCTTAAAAGAGTCAGGGAATATTCCTGCTGCAGTCCATGCTTGGAATTGGAATGTGGACAACCTCAGGTTACTTAGCCAATAATGTTTTTGCCCCACATTTCTTCCCATTATTTGACAACTAACATGCATGGATGCAATATAACTGAGTACATTTCTATAGATTCCTGGCTGTCTAACTATTTTTGTTTGCTGTTTTCATCTACTTTTCATCTGCAAACAACTTGATGTTCTGAATCACTGACTCTTGAGGCCTTCCATGTGGCATATTATAAGGAAGTTCATTCAATTGCTGAGAATACTGGGTTATTGAATGAAAAATGAAAGATATGCTTAACACACTTATCCGATTCTGAAGAATGACATTCAAGATCATCTCTACCTTCTTTTGTTTGGATGCTTTGCCATACTGATCAAAAATTCCCTTCATAGCTAATTTCACCTTGTTGGGTATGTCTGATACCTTGTACTTTTGGACAGCAGACACAAGTGGTTGAGAATCCTTTTGCTGGAAAAGATGGAAAGAATGCTCCAGGATGAGGAGTATATCTACAAAGAAATGAAATAATTCATTTTGTTTTATTTCTTTCAAAAGAAATTTGGATGAGAAAAAAAATACCAATAGTGGTTAGAAGGATTTTCTTCCATGTACCCATATTGATCTATTATTTTCAATTGGATTGTAATACAAAATGAAACTGATCAGGAACTCACAATATTGTTAGGCTTCAGCAAGGAAGATTCAGTGGAATCCAAACTATTGAACTGAAAGATAAAATATTATAATCACAAATACATGTAATAAATGCACATACTGCTTGATTGTGAATGATCTGACAAGAACAAATTGAATTAAAAATCAAACCAGGACATCATGGAACAAATTCACCGTCTGTAGAATAAAATAAAAAAACAGATGGAATCAAAATTGAATTTGCACAATCAACAATTTGTACAACCTATACTTACAGTCTGAAATGGATGTAAGATAATGTTAATACTAATATATTATCACTAGTAATAAAGAACTTACATCCTGCCATTGATGACATAATGTTTTTAATACAACACAAGATGAGTATGCAGCTAAAAATATCATGCAACACTGGCAACTTACAGCCTGGAAATTAATAAGTGGAAAGTGAACAAAAAAAGTAAAATTAAAATCAATCATGTACTGCATACCATCTGTAATGAATCCAAAATGTTTATCATTAGTATAACAATGCTTCACAAGATTGCATGATATAGATACCTTCTATAGTTATCAGAGATAAATAATTAGTATGTTGTTATCATTGTTCCAGTAGGATAAACTTACAGTCTGTGATAGATGAAAGAAAACAAGCTCAATAATTTGAATGTATTTCATAATGATAGAAATCTCACCAGCTGAAATCAAGATAAATGTCAGATGAAAATATATATCCATGGACCATGATGGTGATAAATTGATGATATGAAACAACATACATTCTGTAAATGAAAAGAAAACAGCAAAAAAATGGGATCAATCATCAGATGAGATTCATGAGAAGGTACCAAATTATCTATCACATACTGTCTGGTATGTAGAAATAGAACAAATGATGATATTATTATTGTAATGTTTCAAAAATGAAAAAAAAAACTCACAAACTATCAATAAGAGAGGAGATCAAGGCATGAATGAATATCACTCAGTATTGCCCTTGAGAGCACATTGGACAATGGACCACTGACATTCTGTCATTTCCAGAGCAGAATGGATGGACATGGCATCATCAGCATCACCGTGACCACTCTCTGGCACATTCCACAATGCACAACTCACATCCTGTCATTTCCAGAGCACAATAAATGAACATGGCATCATCAGCATCACCACTCTCTGGCACATTCTACTATGCACAACTTACATCCTGTCAGTTCCAGAGCAGAATAAATGAACATGGCATCATCAGCATCACCACTCTCTGGCACATTCTACAATGCACAACTCACATCCTGTCATTTCCAGAGCAGAATAAATGGACATGGCATGATCAGTGCTACCACTCTCTGGCACATTCCACAATGCACAACTCACAAGCTGTCATTTCCAGAGCAGGATAAATGAACATGGCATCATATCAGCATCACTCTCTGGCACATTCTACAATGCACAACTCACAAACTGTCATTTCCAGAGCAGAATAGATGGACATGGCATGATCAGTATCACACTCTCTGGCACATTCTGCAATGCCCAACCCACATACTGTCATTTCCAGAGTAGAATAAATGGACATGGCATCATCAGCATCACTACTCTCTGGCACATCTACAATGCACAACTCACATCCTGTCATTTCCATAGCAGAATAAATAGACATGGCATCATCAGTATCACCACTCTATGGCACATTCTGCAATGCACAACTCACATACTGTCATTTCCAGAGCAGGATAAATGAACATGGCATCATATCAGCGTCACTCTCTAGCACATTCTACTATGCACAACTTACATCCTGTCAGTTCCAGAACAGAATAAATGAATATGGCATCATCAGCATCACCACTCTCTGGCACATTCTACAATGCACAACTCACATACTGTCATTTCCAGAGCAGGATAAATGAATATGGCATCATATCAGCATCACTCTCTGGCACATTCCACAATGCACAACTCACAAGCTGTCATTTCCAGAGCAGGATAAATGAACATGGCATCATATCAGCATCACTCTCTGGCACATTCTACAACTTGAATGCACAACTCACATCCTGTCATTTCCAGAGCAGAATAAATGGACATGGCATGATCAGTGCCACCATTCTCTGGCACATTCCACAATGCACAACTCACAAACTGTCATTTCCAGAGCAGAATAGATGGACATGGCATCATCAGCATCACCACTCTCTGGCACATTCTACAATGCACAACTCACATCCTGTCATTTCCAGAGCAGAATAAATGGACATGGCATCATCATCACCACTCTCTGGCACATTCCACAATGCACAACTCACATCCTGTCATTTCCAGAGCAAAATAAATGGACATGGCATGATCAGTGCCACCACTCTCTGGCACATTCCACAATGCACAACTCACATACTGTCATTTCCAGAGCAGAATAAATAGACATGGCATCATCAGCATCACCACTCTAAGGCACATTCCACAATGCACAACTCACATACTGTCATTTCCAGAGCAGGATAAATGAACATGGCATCATATCAGCATCACTCTCTGGCACATTCCACAATGCACAACTCACAAACTGTCATTTCCAGAGCAGAATAGATGGACATGGCATGATCAGTATCACCACTCTCTGGCACATTCTGCAATGCACAACTCACATACTGTCATTTCCAGAGTAGAATAAATGGACATGGCATCATCAGCATCACTACTCTCTGGCACATCCTACAATGCACAACTCACATCCTGTCATTTCCATAGCAGAATAAATAGACATGGCATCATCAGTATCACCACTCTCTGGCACATTCTGCAATGCCCAACCCACATACTGTCATTTCCAGAGTAGAATAAATGAACATGGCATCATCAGCATCACACATTTCATTTCATAATGCACAACTCACTTTCTGTCATTTCCAACATAGGATGTCATGATCTTAGTTAACATGAATTTTATACATTCACAGGAATGACAACTCACTGTCTATAGTCCCATCCGTGTAATCAAGATAATTAGCAAATATTCAAATTTCATGTTTGAGCTAATTCATATGAAAGCCTCATCTTACCCAAAAGTGTGGAAACCATCTTGCCAGCTTTTTGGGATCTATGATATCCAAGCTGTGCATGGGAAGTGCAGATTGATGCAGCTTGTCAATGTCAGGTATGACACTATTTAAAATCATTCCATCAGTCTTTGAAGAATATTTAATCTTTGGTGCATACTCTTGAACTGCATATCTAACACACAATGCTATGTTTGTTTCTTGGGCAGTGACAAATAGCATTTGCAAAGCCTCCTCATTCAAAGCTCCAGCTGTCTTTTCCAACAACACGTTACATCCCTCATTTGAGTTGTGCATCCCTAGCATCCATGCGAATTCCGTGAGCTGAATCATTTTATTGGACAAGAGAATAATACCTCTCATCCGAACACTATGTTTTGGTGCATAGTTCAGTTGAGAGAGACGACTCCAAACATAAGCATTGTTGAAAACTCCATCCGTGAGCTCATGTGCCTTTGCTACCTTCTCCTGTATTGGTAGTTTTCGAGCATCACCAGATAATCCACTCATGGCTACAGCCAGCAGTGCATCAAACTTGGTGAACAACACAATAACAGGCACTGGCCAAGCTGTGAGCTCGAAACAATACTGTCAAAAATGAGCCCACCATTTTTTGTATCACACTCATTGAAAAACATTTCCTCAGAGCGTTGGATCGCCCGATTCAATTTATCCATTGGAATGCAGTACCTATACAGAGTATCAATGACCACTTCCCACAACTGATCAAGCTGGTACCAGATGGCATGAATGCGTTTCTTGAGCAATGGCGTGTTTGCACGATCAGCAATGAACTTCTTCAGCTGTTGGAATTCATGTGCGGAACCAGCCTCGAAGCCCCGCGAGTCATGGAAGACGAAGTTGTCATTGCTCCGGAAAATCAACTCATTCTCGATGTTGTGTTCCCCGCGCTAGCGTGCATTGGTAAAGATGCGCGTCGAGTCCGAGTCCCATTATGTCACAAGTGATACTCACCCCCGTGGATCCCTCGACCTGCATCAGGAAAAAGTGATTGTGCCTGTAGCACGTCACTGCTATATAGCCTATATAGCACTATGTAGCTGTAGTTTACAAATCACATTCTATATTAGACAGCTGTAGCACAATCCAATAAGCCACGACCTATATAGCACGAATCTGCACGATCCAATAAGCCACGACCTATATAGCATGATCCAATTGAA
>JBBPPA010001501.1:0-11784 GCA_038091735.1 Leccinum pellstonianum | reverse complement strand
TGTCGAACTCGAGCAAACCAGGAGCGGTGAAATGGGCAGCACCCGAGCGGCTCGATGGAAGCAAACCACACCCGTCGGGGGACATTTATTCGTTTGGATGCATCATGTTCGAGGTAATGTAACATTTCCTGGTGTCCTAACAGCCACCAGACCAACTTCTCGGGCAGGTGTTATCCGGCGAGGTGCCATGGAAGGAAAAGACGGACTGCATGGTGATCGCTCTGAAGCTGACAACACATGAATTGCCCTCTCGTCCGGAGCGTGGTAGAATTCGAAACGAGCATTGGAAACTGATGGTGCGGTGCTGGTCAGCGCGCCCACAGCAACGCCCCAGGGCAGGCGAGGTCGTAGTAGCGGTGCATACGTTTTTCTCACAGAAGCAGGACGTCGAGGGGCGTGATCGGGATATCCCCGAATTTCATTTTTTTTTTTTTCCTGAGTCATCGACTTGAAACAGAATCCAGTATGCTGCGAGCCGGATGGCGAGCCGAGAAGCTCCAAAAGGGTAGCGCCCCCCAACATGGCGAACCCAGCGAAGAGGTTGACGATGATAACAGCTAACGACGCCCACAAATGAACGGTGGACACGAACAAACACACAAGCATTGTTAGATATATGTACTAGATACACGCCACCATGGTCTGAGTGAAATTCACACTTACAGGCAAGGTACAGGCAACACTATCGAGTACATAATATGCCAACACGAATTCACGCCAACTCGGTTTGTCTTTGTATCGGGTACCTTGAGCAGACTCGCACATGTAAAAACCACTGGCAGTGGATCGGGTCCGTGCAATCTCGCAGGCCCTAAGTTGCGTTTGGTGCACACTTTTTTTTTTCCTTCGATCGTCAACTCGACATTCCTGTTATTCCTGTTACTCTTGTTCAAGTTCCTCCCCGGGCCATTCCCCCTTTTAGTTACAACTTAGTTACAACCTACTACATCTTGTCTACATGCCCAATGAAAAGTCTTTGTTTGTCCCGGCGGCCCCACTGACAGGCCCTATGCACGCGCACTCCGACTCCCCTTCGACCTTCATTGAAGGACTCGGAACTTGAACATACCTGCGCCACTGTCGGCCTCGACTTGTTCGAATACGTGTCGTCGCAGACGACTTAATAAGCGGCCCACGTGCATGAGCGTCGATCTTCCGGACAAAGACGTCAGATAAGTATGATGCGCCGAACCGAAGGATGTCCGATGATTTAAGCTGGCGCCCGCTCGAATCTATCCATGTGTAAGTGTGTCGCCCCCTTACTGAGGCGGTTGTTTGTCACGGGGCCATAGTGCATGCATCACCCCCTGGTCTGCATCCTGCAGCATATGATGAAAGTAGAATGATGGGATAGTAATGAATCAATGAAAGGCATTGTTCTCAAGCCGTAGCTGACACCTAAGACAGAATCCCTGCGTTCCAAGCAGCGAGCAGAATGTCGTAGTTGAATAACATCCTGGCAGACTTGGCAAGCTTCAGCTACAGCGACTAGATCAGGCAGTGTACTGATAGTTTGGGAAGTCGTATTGCACACAGTCTTTGAACGTCGCTCTGTGTGCTACAAGGAGTGGCAGGGCGGAGCACAAAGCGCTCTCCGGCCCGGCCCGGGAGCCCGAGTTGCCGGGTATGAGTGACCGACGATGCAGATGATGGTGCATGCAGGCCATGCACGTTTGGCGGAGTGGGGATGGCGAAGATGAGGGTTTGGGGCCGTGAGCGTTGAGAGAGCGAGGCGAGGAAAAGGACAAGGGCATGCACGGGCGTGCCAGTGCATGTGGCGCGTCATGCAAAGCGAGTGTGAATGGTTGGGAGGGAAAGGGCACGCGAGGGCATCCGTCCATGCGTGTGCATGCGCAGCGGGCGAGGTGAGGGCGAACTAGGGCGGGCAGGAGCGCAAGGGCAGGCCATGTACATGCGTGTCTGGAGGGCGAAGGACGGAGACGAGGGCACATGATGTGGCCAGGTGATGGCAAAGGTGTGGGCTATGTGCGTTTGGAGGGCAAGGACGAGGATGAGCCAAATATGACGAGTTAGCAGGAAATATCAGACCTGGTCACCTATCCTCCGCTCCAGAAACGCAGTTTTCATCCTCCCAATGACCAGGCGGTTTCCCCAGACGGGAGACATCGAAAAAACCGATACGAGCCTACAAGACTTCAGTGTCACCTGCAGCAGATGCCGATGGCAACGGATAAATCTGCTACAGGTCCTCCGAATGGAGGAATCTATGTGCAATGGAAAGCACTCACGCGAGAACAGAGAGGGGAAGTCGGCGTGAATGAATGGTGACTCGTGTTGAACGTCGAAATTTGAGAATTATACAATTTGGCATCCATGAGACAAGAACGCTGTGCGCAAACATCCCGCCAACGGTTGGAAGTGCAAACGCCAGCGCCAACGAACACCAATGCCAACACGACGGCACTATATTGAAAGTATTGTCCGCGATTACGTGACACATTCAAATCGTCCGTTACTTATGTAATTGGGAACAATCCGATCAATTGTGAAATTTTGGTAAAGTCACCCCAAAAAAAAAAAAGGATTTGAAATTCGGGGATATCCCGATCACGCCAGTCAACTTCCTGCTTCTGTGAGAGAAACGTGTGCACCGCTAATACGACCTCGCCTGCCCCGGGGCGTTGCTGTGGGCGCGCTGACCAGCACCGCACCATCAGTTTCCAATGCTCGTTTCGAATTCTACCACGCTCCGGACGAGAGGGCAATTCATGCCTCATCAGCTTCAGAGCGATCACCTTGCAGTCCGTCTTTTCCTTCCATGGCACCTCGCCGGATAACACCTGCTCGAGAAGTTGGTCTGGTGGCTGTTAGGACACAAGGAAACGTCACATTACCTCGAACATGATGCACCCAAACGAATAAATGTCCCCCGACGGGTGTGGCTTACTTCCATCGAGCCGCTCGGGTGCTGCCCATTTCACCGCTCCTGGTTTGCTCGAGTTCGACAATCGTTGCAAGTATGTCAGTCCAGGCTGCAATTTCTCGATCGTGCATGCCAATCCGAAATCGCTGATTCGCGGTATTTGATCTTCGTCGATGAGGACATTCTCCTGGTAAAATGTGAGAAAACTTCGAACTAAAGCTGTGGTTGTGGATGTACACTGTGCAAGTCTCCGTGGAACACGTCGTTTGAATGAACTACGACATCAGTCCGATAAGGAAAAAGGTGGGTTCACAGCGCGACTTCAGAAGACGCACGATATTCCAGGCCAGATCCGATGCAATGCACCTGCATATCTTCAGTATCGTGGGGTCGAAAAAAGAGGGGATCATGACTAACCAACTGCAGTCTCTCGACTAGAGTGAAGGTCTTGTTCTCGAGAAAAGAGTGCAAGGTGCCGTGTGACATCCAAGGAAACACCATCCCGAGCATTGGTCCAAAGATAGTCGTCACACCGAGCAGTGGAACAAGATTAGGATGCTCGAGTCTTCTCAAAAGACCGAGTTCGCGACGGATCTGCTAGCAAGTATTAACAAACGAAGAAATGTACATGGAATCGAATCGACCTGGTTGTTTGTGTGATTCAGTCGCCTTTGGTTTTCTTCTGCATCTTCAGACTCAAAATACCTGAGAACCTTCACGGCGACCTAGAAGAGATCAGCATAGCATTGGCCAACAAGAGCAAAGCAAAGTACCGAGGGCGAAGACCCGGACCTGCATTTGTAAACGTCACTGAATGCGCTACCAGTTAACCGAACGGCAGAATCCCGTTCAATTCGATCTGTCAGGTCGACCAGGGGACGGCCTTTGACAGGGGACGGCCTTTGACAAGGGACCTAGGTAAAAAGGATCGGTCGTATTGGCGAGTGGCCTAGAAGCTAACAATGTGAGACTCACCTGAATGATGAAGAAGACATTGGCAATGATTGGATACTATTCTTTGGGACTCGGAGGGGAGATTCGCCACACCCATGATTCCCCGGGCCACGCAACGGTCCAGGCTCCCACGAACGGTCCCGACCGTTTTGGACCTTTTGGGAGCGCACACGCTGACAAGTCTTGTGCGATGTAAGTGCATTTGAACGTCTGCCTACCTCCCTCCCTTCAGCTGCGCGTACATAATGAACGACGCCGATAATGGCGTCCGTTTCACTCGGGTGTACACGGAAGAGCATAGCATTAGATTCAGGTGCGCCTGTAAGTCAAATATCATGAGTACACAAGTTACCTGGCGGAAATCGATTCCCCAATGATCGCAAGGTTTACTTCAATCCGAACAGACCCAATTGGTGTCATGCAACTTACACGGAATCGATATGTTAAGCCTCTAGATAACCTGATCAAAGTGATACAACCACCTGGTAAGGTCGAACTTGGACGCGGGTGTCTCTGATGAAGCGATGCTGCTCGGAGATGACAACCGCGTGGTCATTTTCCAGAAATAAACCCGACGTCGCCAGTGGCATCAGATGCGCCTTGCTGTGACCATCGTCGGCAGGATCAAGAACGGACTCATACGAGTCGATGGAACGAGTTGCGAAGATAACCTGATCCTCGAACGTAATGGATATCTGACAGATGAAGGGAGTGGAAAGAGAGTTGACGTGTATAAATGGCTACGGCAGACTGTCTTGTGTGTGAAGGGTGCATGGATGAGTGTGCTTCGCAAGAAGGCTATCTTTCGTCATGCCTCTCAGGCTCTCCCATGCAGGTTCTGACGACTCACGAGTAGAGCTATGTTCTTTACTGTTAGCGGGGAAACTCATGGGCCATTACCCCAGTATGCATGGATCGCCTGTTGTGACGCTTCTTGGCGCCGTCGCCGTCGCCTACGGGATTCTCCAAATGCATGGCCTATGGATGTTGTAGGACTCGGAGTCAGATGGGTTGCGTATACCACCGATGCTATCAACACGCTTGCGAAAGGAATCCTATACTAGGAACGAGATTGGGATATGAGAAGGGAGCGGGGTAGAAGACGGATACGAGGGAGTAGAAGTGAGTAGAGGGTACAGCGAGTAGACGAGACAGGATACGAGTATGTGGTGTATGGAACTAGGTATATGGGTAGATGCAATACAAGTAGAAAACCTAGATATAAGTCTGTGAATAGCATGGATTTCAGTATGCAGGCATAGGGGGGAAGTAGATCTATGGAAAGTGATGGAGTATACAGGAGTCGGTATGGATGTACTCAGGTATGCCCGACAGGCCTACAAGGATCCTATGGAGATCAATGGAGAACACGACAGTTACATGCGTCTATTTCAGGTCACACGGGTAGGCAAATTGTCTATTGCCAATTCTGCCATTTAGTACTATGCATACAAACTTGAATCTTTTCCCGCTTGTCATTTCTCACTGGCACTGGGGCTCAAGCGCTCAGGCTTGAGACTGACCCGACGATAGCTGGAAATCTCGAAGACGGTCGCGCGGAGAACTCCGCTGAGTATAGGTTTCCGCAATGTGCCTCCGGCTAACTGTGGTTGCGGGCCCGGGTGGTTCGGAAGGCCGGCACGGAAAAGCTGATTGTTCGAACCGCGTGGCGTGACGTGATGCACCGCCACACAGCACCTTTTCAAAATTCAGATTAACAGTCAGTCAACTAGTCACGGTGGATCCCCGGGCGAGTCGGGACCAACAAGTTCAGCAACTTGCTGCAGCGGCCAAGGCCGAAGTCAAAGCGAACAATTGCCTTCGCTTCACTTTCGTGCGTGCATGTTCACATCAATTTTTTCTCACCACACCTGTCTATCAAGTCCAAATGTGAATACTATCTGTCTGGATACTTCCGCGAGCGCTTGGTCGGTATCTCCACAGTCTGGATGTGGTACATCCCCCTCCCATTGTAACATGGCAAAGCGTGATACTAGGGACGCGGCATTCGAAATTTACCACCGTTTGCTTTGAGCGCTAGATGCCGGCGTAGATGAAGATAAAATCTGGAAGGTAGGAGTGCTTGAGCTTTCCACTTTCTTCGCCTCTCCCACCACCACCACCACACACTCTGCCATCTGAGAATCATGGCCAAAGTACGTTCTCTGATTAGCCTCATCTGAACTCTGATTGACCGCTTCACTCTAGACTTTCTCTTGTGACTTGCCTGGCTGCAATTTCGTCTGTACCAAGCAATCAGACCTCAAGAAGCACATGGTTGGACATACGAACCCTGGACAGTACGTCAGAATGTTGCTTTCCACGACGAGTGCCACAATTTACGGTCATCGATAGGTTGAAACATTGCGATGAATGTGACTTTAAAACTCTAGTTTGGAGGAATCTCCGGGAGCACAAAAACAAGCAGTAAGTCCACCATAATGTTTCCGCTATGCGACAATATACTTACCTCCTCGCCTCCGTCCTATCCAGCGCCAATTCACGACCGCTCAAATGTGATCAAATCGTCGACGGCAAACCGTGCGATTTCACTTCCAATGGTGCCTCTCTTCTCTGCAGACACCGCAAAGTCAAACATCAAATCACTGGATCAGGTCATCAAGGCAATCGGAAGCCTAGAGCCGTCCGTTCACAGGTGGATACTCAGGCGGGAGTATCGGACGAACATACGTTCCCCGCTGCTCCCTCAACGAGCTCTAGGAGTCCTGCCCATGCATCTGGTGCCACCTCTCTGGCACCTCCATCGCCAGAATATCCCTTTCCAAACAACCACCCTTCAGCACCTGGTACTTATGATGGCCAGGGATGGAACCACGAATCGTACGATATCAGCGGAAACTCGGCTGGTACGAGCTCTCTGGCTGTATCGCAGAACAGTCTTGCCTCTGCAGTTCCCACTATGTCCTCGCCCGTGCTCCAGTACAGCACGAACAATAGAGTCCCTACGAGCAACGTCGCAGCCTATCCGCCACCCACAATTGCTACTGGTTGGGGTCCTGTCGTGTCCTTCAACAACAATTCACAGTCTGCGAGTTCATACAATGCTCCTCCTACATCCAACGCGTTTTCGAACTCCACACTGGCACTCCCTGTTGGTGGCTCGGCATCCAATAATCGGGCAGATACTCTTGCGCAGGGATCGGGATCGGCGAATGTGATGCCGGATCTCTCTTCGCAGCACAATTCCTTTGGTCGCTATGGTGTTCCTGCTCCTCTCCCATTACTCCACAACCAGGCCACGGGGTCGATTCGCAACCCATTCTTCAGCCGTGCCACAAGGATTCATCCAACTCAGCCATACCCCAGATCGCTCCACAGTTCTTTGTTGGCAGGCGCACTCAGGACCGAGTCGACCCGGTCGACTTCAGTCACGCCTTGCCTCACGGAAGACCCTTCCCTTTCGCCGGAATCATGCATGGACCCTTCACTTTCGCCCTCCGCCGAACCGGTTACCCCCCACGACGATGGAACAATGGACAATAGACACGCTAGCACCTTCGCAGGTGAACCGATCAATGTGGACGCATTGGACACTCCGGATGACGGCTACGCCAGTCGCGATGATGTTACTCTCCCGGCGCCACCTTCCAGTTACGTCCCACCCGTACCTCAAGAGGTGCTCGAGGGATGTCTTTCTCCCAAGATGATGGTCAATGCGGGTATCGAGGGATGGGACAAGAGTGTCTTGGATGAATGATCCTTGTCTTGTGCCTGACCCGGAACACGACGCTCGGACTCGGAAGACTTGAAGTTACTGTTATATCAATTACTTAAACGTGGACTCATTTCTCTCTCTCTCTCTCTCTCTCTTTTTTTTTTTTTTTTTGTTATTCTGCATTGGATTGACTCATCATCTGTATACCAGGCATTTTCATTATAGGTAAGTAGATCTCAGGAGTATATGTTGTGACGGTCATATGTAGTATGCATCTCTATGTCAGTAGGAAAAAAAAAAAAATATTATGTTCTCCACTCGTATCATGGATGCGCCCGAAGTTCTCCTTTCTACACTTTCACTTTGAGATACTAAGCCTATTAACACTACTTGTTTCGCGAATTACTAATGGTAGTATCTTCGATCGAGGCGATGTGATCGACCGAACGCCCTTCGTTCTCATTACAAGTCACGACTTGAATACGGAACCTCATGGACACTCACACTCGTTACGTGTGGGTACGAGTCGTTGAATGGGAATTTTGATTATTTATTCGTTCCAGAGGGGATACATTTGGCTTGTGATACAGCGGAGATGCGTGACGACGTACAAAATAACAAATGATACGGAGAGGGAAAAATGAAATGATACAAGGATCGTGCAGTGGTTAGGATTAGATAAACGATTAAAGGATATGAAACCAGCAAGCGATGCAGGATGACCAGCTCAAGCATCGAGCCGGTAGCACTCCTAGGACGCTCCAACGTGCCAGATTGATCCCAGATGCCAGCTTCGACCATCCATTCGGGACACAGATATCCCTCCCGACCAGTCTGCATGTCACCTGCTAGCTGGAGCGAGTCCGGCGAGTCTGCTTCTGCCGTTTGTTCGAAGACGTCAAAACCTTACTGCAAAGCAAAAGGTAGGAAACTGTCGAACGCCGGGAGCTCTGTACGGTCTGTAGATATTTTGGTCTCGTCGGTGTCGTGGACCTGAGACGACTACGAATGCTGCACGGTGCCTCCTTTTCTTCTGCTTCTGTGGCAGCAGAAGTGGACGGGGAGGAGAAAGTGACGTGTGCAAAGATTTCAGGCATCTGGGACGCGCGTGGCCGCGGCTTGTATCCGTGCTCACTTCTACGAAGAGGGGTCGTTTGTTCTGTAAGTGCAGCGCTCTTCCCGGTGTTCGATAGATATGCTGTGAGGTATTTACTTACTGTGTCGCGATGTGGATATTGACATTGGTTGGATTCAAGATGTAGAAGCGACCGTGCGGGTAGTCAAGTATACTACAGAAAGTCGTCAAGTTTAGCTCTTGGCCATAGCACCATGATACTCGAACGCACCTGCTTGGGTGATCGTGGGTTGCTTCGTGCTTCCTCGGTGCGCTTTCTCGCTCGAAGATCATCCCATCCACTGTAGGGGCAGATGAAGATTAAATAGCTAAGTTCCGCATCGCATTTGATGTAATGGATGGAGAATGTACCTTCCGATTTCTAATCTTGTCATGTAGGTGGACTTGAAATACAGGTGCGCAATTTTAATGCAGCGCAAAGGAAGATGACCAGATTCTCGGAGGATTGAGGAGTAGGGGGCACGACCGACTGGATTTTATGAGTACTGTCGTCGAAGTTGTGGTGTATTTCAGAGCTCATTCACATATACAAAACGCAACTCGATCGGCTACATTGACATGTAAGAATATACGCGACATGCGCAGGGGATGTCATGTTCTGGAGGAACGTACGCTTGAGATCCATCCAAATCACCACCAGAGAGATGGTGATGAAATGACATCGAACATCTGAACACACCTCCCGGGTTCACTGAGAGATTACCCCTTGAATTGGCCCGACATGTAAGTGTTGCTTGGGACTGACCCGACGGTGGCTGGGAATCTCGACAAACGGTCGCGCGGAGAACTCCGCTGAGTATAGGTTTCCGCAATGTGCCTCGGCTAAAGTACTGTGGTTCGGGCCCTGGTGGTTCGGAAGGCCGGCACGGAAAAGCTGATTGTTCGAACCGCGTGGCGTGACGTGATGCACCGCCACACAGAACCTTTTCAGATTAACAGTCAGTGGATCCCGGGCGAGTCGGGACCAACAAGTTCAGCAACTTGCTGCAGCGGCCAAGGCCGTCAAAGCGAACAATTGCCTTCGCTTCACTTTCGTGGGTGCATGTTCACATCAATTTTTTCTCACCACACCTGTCTATCAAGTCCAAATGTGAACATCTGTCTGGATACTTCCGCGAGCGCTTGGTCGGTATCTCCACAGTCTGGATGTGATACATCCCCCTCCCATTGTAACATGGCAAAGCGTGATACTAGGGACGCGGGATTCGAAATTTACCACCGTTTGCTTTGAGCGCTAGATGCCGGCACGCGTAGATGAAGATAAAATCTGGGAGGTAGGAGTGCTTGAGCTTTCCACTTTCTTCGCCTCTCCCACCACCACCACCATCCACTCTGCCATCTGAGAATCATGGCCAAAGTACGTTCTCTGATTAGCCTCATCTGAACTCTGATTGACCGCTTCACTCTAGACTTTCTCTTGTGACTTGCCTGGCTGCAATTTCGTCTGTACGAAGCAATCAGACCTTAAGAAGCACATAGTTGGACATACGAACCCTGGAAGGTACGTCACAATGTTGCTGTCCACGACAAGTGCCACAATTTACGGTCATCGATAGGTTGAAACATTGCGATGAATGTGACTTCAAAACTCTAGACCGGAGGAATCTCCAGGAGCACAAAAACAAACAGTAAGACCACCATAATGTTTCCGCTATGCGACAATATACTTACCTCCTCGCCTCCGTCCTATCCAGCGCCGATTCACGACCGCACAAATGTGACCAAATCGTCGACGGCAAACCATGTGATTTTAGTTCCAATGGTGTCTCCTTTCTCTGCAGACACCGCAAAGTCAAACATCAAATCACTGGATCAGGTCATAAAGGCAAACGGAAGCCTAGAGCCGTCCGTTCACAGGTGGATACTCAGGCTGGAGTATCGGACGAACATATGTCCCCCGCTGCTCCTTCAACAAGCTCAACTCCTGCCCGTGAATATGGTGCCACCTCTCTGGCGCCTCCATCGACAGAACATCCCTTTCCAAACAACCACCCTTCAGCACCTGGTACTTATGATGGCCAGGGATGGAACCACGAATCGTACAATCTCACAGGGAACTCGGCTGGTACGAGCTCTCTGGCTGTATCGCAGAACAGTCAGGCCTTTTCAGTGCCTACTATTTCATCGCCCGTGCCCCAGTACAGCACGAACAATAGAGTCCCTACGAGCAACGTCGCAGCCTATCCGCCACCCACAATTGCTACTGGTTGGGGTCCTGTCGTGACCTTCAACAACAATTCACAGTCTGCGAGTTCACACAATGCCCCTCCTACATCCAACGCGTTTTCGAACTCCACACTGGCACTCCCTGTTCGTGGCTCGGCATCCAATAATCGCGCAGATACTCTTGCGCAGGGATCGGGATCGGTGAATGTAATGCCGGATCTCTCTTCGCAGCACAATTCCTTTGGTCGTTATGGTGTTCCTGCTCCCCTCCCGTTACTCCACAACCAGGCCACGAGGTCGATTCGCAACCCATTCTTCAGCCGTGCCACAAGGATTCATCCAAATCAGACATACCTCAGATCGCTTCGCAGTTCTTTGTTGGCAGGCGCACTCAGGACCGAGTCGACCGAGTCGACCCGGTCGACTTCAGTCACGCCATTCCTCACAGAAGACTCTTCCCTTTCGCCGCAATCATGCATGGACTCCTCACTTTCGCCCTCCGCCGAACCAGTGCCTTGCGACCAAAACGCCTGTGCCGAACCGGTTACCCCTCACGACGATGGATCAACGGAAATCCCCCAGTACAGCACGAACAATACAGTCCCTACGAGCAACGTCGCAGCCTATCCGCTACCCATATTTGCTACTGGTTGGGGTCCTGTCGTGTCCTTCAACAACAATTCACAGTCTGCGAGTTCATACAATGCCCCTGCTACATCCAACGCATTTTCGAACTCCACACTGGCACTCCCTGTTCGTGGCTCGGCATCCAAGAATCGCGCAGATACTCTTGCGCAGGGATCGGGATCGGCGAATGTAATGCCGAATCTCTCTTCACAGCACAATTCCTCTGGTCGGTATGGTGTTCCTGCTCCCCTCCCATTACTCCACAACCAGGCCACGGGGTCGATTCGCAACCCATTCTTCAGCCGTGCCACAAGGATTCATCCAAATCAGACATACCTCGAG
>JBBPPA010001500.1:0-11798 GCA_038091735.1 Leccinum pellstonianum | reverse complement strand
ATACCACAGCGACACCACTGGCAGGGAGCAATGTCTATCAAAGGTGATACGAACGAGACCATTCAAAGCAGAATATTGACAGAGACTTAGAAACGAGTGACCATAATGGCGGATGATTGCAGCCACTGGATACAATGGTCTACGGTGCGTCATCTAGTCGAATTTGAAGCAAGGGCGAACGCACCGATGCTATAACCTCCAATGCTCCCCGAGGATCAGCATCAATGGCTAAGTCTGGCAGGAAGGACTGCCATGAGCGGTTCCCGAGCGCAATTGGAATAGCACCAAGCTGGCAACTGGCACTGGACAGACGCATCCGTATTTGATCACATTTTTGTTGGTCCGAGGAGCATGTCTCGCTTAGGAGTAGTATCTCATTCTGTTGATCAGTCTGAAATGGCAGTCGCGGCACGCCGCCCTCGATTCCGCGGGAATTTCGACGACCGCGCTCGAGGCGGCAAGGGTGGGGCGACGGTGTTCGTGCCGCTTGTAACCCTGTGAAGCTGAACTTTGAAATTACAGTAAATTCAACCTCAAGCCTTTGAACAGCAAACGAGATGGTAAGATGACATTGCCGTTCGTAGACTTATCTCGCCAGCACATCCGTGGGCTCGGCTCACAAATCTCTCTGGTCGACTTTCTCTCTGGAAATTCCAACGGCAATTCCATATCGAGTTCGCCACGTTCCTTGGGTGGATACGTAATGTGCGGTGCAGATTTCTGTGGAGGTGTTTTTAGTACGTATAAGTAGGTCCTCAGTCTTCCGGACAGTTCTGCACCACACATTACGTCCACCCAAGATGATTAGTAGCGCTCCCGACTGGATAATGCTAGCGCTCGGAAAAAAGCGTAACCTAGAAGGGCCGGACTCAACCTTGAATTATATCGAGCATGTACTTATTGAAAAGCTCTCGGCGATGCTCGAGGGTGGGAGAGTGCATTTCAGTAGAGTTTCAATGGCGGGGGGTTGTCTTTGACATTCAGAGAGGGGGAGGCAGTACTTGTCCGATCCCTCGATTCCGCCATCTTCAAAGGTCGAATACGAACCTCAGGGTGGCGAGCAGAACGGGTCTTCGTCGACCACACGTGTGAGAGAAATTAATATGCGCAAAACGGAGAAAAGGTTTGGACTGCGGGCCTTCGCAACAACGTTGCTTACGTTATAAATTTGCAGGGAACTCTGGACGAATTCACCCGAGAAAAATTAACCCTCCCCCACTATCGTGGGAGTCGGGGATCTTATGTACAGTGAATCAGAACGACAACGGAAAGAACAAGGTCGATGGTGTACAACGCCCGCCCTTCTAGCATGCGATGAACTGTTAGACCATCCATTGTTGCCATTAACCCGCTCGACTTGACCCCGTTCCCGAGCGCAATGCCACCCACGGCCAAGAACACGATCGTCCATGCAAACTGCTCAGATGTAGCCGACGGACGGCCCCCTGACCAAGTTTATTCTTCGACCTTGATTCTCTTCCTCTGAATATCCCCTGTAGATCCACACGCATATACGTATGCGTTCGAGAACAAAAGTATTGGCGTTAGATCGTTTCGGGAAGATTGAAGAGGTAGATACGAAGAACAAAAAAGAACGAAAGAAACCTACTGGACGACGCGGCTACGTCCTCTTCGTACTCTCTTTTGATGATGGTGATTGGCGCTGACGACGACACCGCTTGGAGTGGCGGTGACCGCACGCCGAAGGAAAAACGCATCCACCTACGACGTCTTCCAGCGTTGCCGAGGGCTGGTATCCAGTACCAGTTGCGGAAGGGCCAGGTTTCAATACTACAATCGCCGATTCCTTCAGCCTCCTCTCCCCTGGAGCAGAGTTGGTATCATACCTCGAGATTGGCTCTTCTCTTCCGTATATTCACTCTTGATGGTGGCTGACGACGCCGCGGTGGTCGCACGCAGTAGAAAGGCATTTACCTCGTCTTCCAGTTTCACCGACGGTTGATAGACCGAACTCGCTGGGCAAGCGGCGTGGAATGCTACGAGTATCCTGACGGTGTTAAAGATGAACGTACCTTCCTCACATTCCATCTTGACAACCGCTGGCGACGCATCAGTGATCGTACGCTGCAGGAAGGCATTTACTTCTTCTTCCAGTTTCGCCGAAGGCTGATAGACCGAACTCGCTGGGCAATTGGCGTGGGATTCTACGAGCACCACGTCGTCCAAGTCTGTCCGTTTCCATCCTGGCGGCGTTAAAGATGAACGTACCTTCCATATACAGATCGTCGCAGAATGTGAGTTTCGCGGAGAGTGACGACGTGCTGAGAATTCACCAAGTCGCCTGTTTCCCTCAGAGCTCTGGTCGACATGGTCATCCACACAAACGGCGCAAGATCGAATCTTTGACGACATAATTTCCCAGTAATACCATGTCTGTGCTCTCAAATTTGGAAAACCCCAACCAGCATCTCGATCTCGAGACCTGCGAGATGAAGAACGGCGAGTCCATCGCAGCGCTGAGGAGAGTGGTGCTCGGGAAAGTGGAATACATGGCTTCCCAGGCTGTGTGAGTAGCGTTCACTTACACTTTGAATCACCTCAAAGTTGATCTTTTGGAAGCCCTGGAAAGTACCTCGCCCTCGACTGTGAGATGGTCGGTGTCGGCATCGATGGGGAAGAGTCCTCTCTGGCGCGCGTTAGCATCGTCAACTACACTGGCGCCGTCATTCTCGACGCCTTCGTACGACAGCGCGAACGAGTCGTCGACTATCGAACAAAGTGGAGCGGTATTCGAAGCTCGGACCCGCTAGCTGGCTCTGGTACGTACCACACGAGAGAGCGGGCAGGGTTGACAAAGTTTGCCCGTAGCTAGGCCGTTCAATGAAGCACAGCAAACGGTAGCAGACATGATCAAGGGCCGGATACTCGCTGGTCATGGCGTATACAACGACCTCAAAGTACGTCCATCATGCAGACGAAGATGCTCTTTACGATGTCGTGCGCACATGGTCACTCTTGCTCTCTCACCCATCCCCGAAACTCCGTGATACCCACAGCTAAGCTCCTACTGACCTTACCCAACGTGGAGAAAGAAGCAACCAGGCTAGTCGACAACCAGGCAGCTATCACATCGGGTGAGCGTCCAGCTACGAAACCAGGCCACTAGTACATACTCCGTTACCTCGCACAAGAATTCGAATTCGATCGGTTCGGCACCGGGCGTGCTCGCTTACATAAAATGGCCCGGATCAGCGGAATTTGAAGAAGTTACATAATTTTTTGATCTCGGTAATAAACTGCTTAGCGTTTCTTTTTTTTTTTCCCTTTCTGTGACACGTCAGACTCAGCGCTCAGCGCTCAGCCCTTGTCGAGCCGAACCGCGGCACGCCTGGGTGTCCCCTCCTCGCCCTCTTGCCTCTGCGCCCACGATGGATGGTTGGTCCATATTGCCGACTCCTCGTACCGCACCCACGATGGACGGTTGGTCCATATTGCCGACTCCTCGTACCGCACCCACGATGGATGGTTGGTCCATATTGCCGACTCCTCGTACCGCACCCACGATAGATGGTTGGTCCATATTGCCGACTCCTCGTACCGCACCCACGATGGACGGTTGGTCCATATTGCCGACTCCTCGTACCGCACCCACGACGGATGGTTGGTCCATATTGCCGACTCCTCGTACCGCACCCACGATGGACGGTTGGTCCATATTGCCGACTCCTCGCACCGCACCCACGATGGATGGTTGGTCCATATTGCCGACTCCTCGCACCGCGCCCACGATGGATGGTTGGTCCATATTGCCGACTCCTCGTACCGCACCCACGATGGATGGTTGGTCCATATTGCCGACTCCTCGTACCGCACCCACGATGGATGGTTGGTCCATATTGCCGACTCCTCGTACCGCACCCACGATGGACGGTTGGTCCATATTGCCGACTCCTCGTACTGCGCCCACGATGGATGGTTGGTCCATATTGACGACTCCTCGTCCCCTCCGAAGGCACCATAACCTCTAATCGTGCATTTTTCAGGTCGTAATTGATTCACTCTCGATCGTTCTCGCCAGCGTCATCCTATCATAGCCGCTTGTACTTATTTTCACGAACTTATCCACTACATTCACATCGATTCTCTCATGTCTCTAGATGGATCTTCCCACACGGGAACATCAGAGCATCTCACCCGGATTGAGGAGTGCATGCATCACCTCTCCAAAGCTGATGCCATCCACCTCATTCACGAGCTTGTGTCCGACCGCTTGCGGTAACAGTCCCATCCTGACACATCCGTCTCTTTCGGATCCTATGTCGAAATGCTCGACAATATCGACACCAAGAAGCATTCTGGACCTTTGTTTAAGCTTCGTGATTGTGTGTATGTTGACAATGTTCCCATCGTCGTGCATTTTCTCACAGGGTCCAGGACCGCCCGAAGGCCCTTGGCTATGGATCTGAGTGAGCATCAATCCAGGCAGAATAACATCCAATGGTATAAGAAGCGCGATATCGGCAAAAGAAAATCCTAGAGGTCGTTTTCTACGCCATCCGAGGGTTGGAACTACTGAACCTCGACAGTACGAATACTACCCATCAATTCCTCCAACGGGGTCTCCGCTCAGATCTGAACCTTGATCAAACTGTCCGTCGTCACACGTTTGTACTGCACGCGACTCTGGGAGGCGAGTAACAGCCCACGCTGCGGGTACAAGTTGGCGATAAGACACGCCCGACGTCCGCGGATCGACGAGCGGGTGCTTTATGGGAATAAATCCGGCGGGTGAGCGAGTATGAGATACACAGATCTACGGCAAACGGTCAGTCAGTGGTCAGTCAGTAGTCAGTCAGTGGTCAGTCAGTGGTCAGTCAGTAGTCAGTCAGTGGTCAGTCAGTGGTCAGTCAGTGGTCAGTCAGTGGTCAGTCAGTAGTCAGTCATTGGTCAGTCAGTAGTCAGTCAGTGGTCAGTCAGTGGTCAGTCAGTGGTCAGTCAGTGGCGTAAGTCGCCCAAGTATTCTCGTTGTTTCCCTGGTCTCCCAAGACTCAGTTCCTTACACAGAAGATAGCCATCGCCGAAAGTTGCCGTCCGTTGCCTTTCGCTCTACAAACATCCATCACGCGTTCCGCTGCTGTTCTCAGCTTCGCCGCTCCCTCCGTATCTCCTGTCACCTTCACCAACGCCTGTCCAAACTCCCAGGAACTCGACCCGGTTGGCATATTCGTATGCGTCATACCACACAAAAATAATGATGTGTGGTTTGCCAGACCTGTTCATAGACACCGAGTTCAACAGCGCCACAAAGAACAATCAACGATTAATCTCACCACATGCCCTCGTAGAACGAATTCGCGCCTCCATGGTGGACCGTGCACACTAGGTTTCGATGCCGCAGTATCGAGACCGGTTTTGGGTCCAGCCAAGCCAACACCTTTACTCTCTCTACCTCGACATCCTTCCCAAGAATCTCCTCAATCGCACTTCGAGCATCACCATCTGCCTTCGCCTTCCAGAGCACCTGGATCATTCATCGTCGCTCACCATACGGACTGCAACATAAAGGTGATCATGGCGACGAATAGGCTAGGTGAGCCCGGCCTATGCGTCGCTGTCTGATATAGTACATAATCACAATTTTATCTTTCGGAAACGCCCGCTCTCGCAACGGCCACCCCAAGCTCTGGCGATGTTCAAATACCATCATCTACATCACCCCCTGGGAATGGGTCACATCTGATAACGTTTGTAATGTACTCTGGGGAAGGGACAGTGGAACACCATCCCGTCGTTCGCCACCGGAGTCCGCCTTGTCACGCGTCACACGGGCTGACAAATCGATTGGTCTTTACTATACTACCGTGACTGTCCACTCTTCTGTCTACCCCCATTCTATGTTGACACCCCAACAACAGACCCTCTCCCGCGCTGACAGGCTTCGCGCACAAGCGGACATCGGCGGTGCGCACCGCAAGAAGGTCCGCCAGGCTTTCAAGGCGGCGATCAATCGTGTTGAAAGTGAGGCGCGGTGCGTGCCGGATGACAAGGACGAGTCAGGTGAGAAGGTCATGTGGCGGAAGAGGTTCGGAGAGGCACTGGTGAGTAACCATGTACGTGGTGGGTGCGTGGATAATGAACTCCTTTGAGGATGGACTCGACACAGCGCAGACGGAGGCACTCGCACTCCAGCTTGATATCGACATTGACGAAGACATCCTGGCGCGGATCGCGGAGGCCGAGAAGATGCAGAAGGAGTGGGAGGCCAGGGAGACGCCCCCAGCGCCCCTAGCTGACGAAGTAGAGCCGTTTCAGACGCAGGGAACGGCCGTGGACCTCGAGGAGTCGGCGGAAGACATGGTGCTGCAGGCGGAGGAGAGTGAGGGATTGACCATGCCAGTGATGGAGAAGTCGGCGACGTCATCAGACACACAGTCTGTAGCGTCATCGGGGATGAAGGTGCGTCGTTGCATTGCTGGGGCACAATAGGGGTACTAAAGGCGTAGCAGAGGGCCCGTGAGGACGATGATGACGAGTCGGCACCGAAAAAGAAGGCGGACATATTGGCACCGGTTTCAGCAAAGCCGGTGGAGAAGCTGGAACCCTGTGATTCGTGCCAGAAGGCGCATGCGATGAATGAGTGCCGGGCGACGTCGGGCGCAGCGTGCGCACGCTGCAACCGGTTGAAAAGCAGGTGCAGCTGGGCGGCGGGTAGGCACGGCCCAAGGAAGCGGGTGCAGGTGGAGGCGGTGGTCCCGGCTACTAAAGGTTGGTAGCATGCCTCTTGGAGTTTGACGCGGACTAACGGACAGCCAGGCGGGAAGGCGGCGAAGTCAGTTGCAAAAGCTGCATCTAGCAGTGGGGCAGCATCGCCCATCACTCTCGACGAGGAAGATGACCGGGAAAGAGCGGAAGAGACGTCGGCAAAGGCGAAGGGAAAGGGGAAGGGGCGGACGACGTCGAAGACGACCGTCGGCCGCGTGGTCTTTTTCAAGGAACGCGACCGGCTCGCCATGCGAATGAACGCGCTATATGCGCGGGTTTTCCAGATCCGAGCATCCCTCCGTGCGTTGGACGTGGACCACGAGCAGGGTCTGGCGGAGCTGAACGACAACCTGCTCTCCCTGGGGGAGTTGGACCCTTTCGAATAGGTAGCAAAGCTGCCCCTGTTCCCTTACGTCGACCGGACTGTCGTTACTACTAATCTGCGGCAACCACAATCGGCGGACTATGCGAGTGACCTACGGAAAGGGAACCAAGAAGCTCCGAAGGGGTAGTAGCGTTCGGGAAGGAGGACTGAAACCTGGCCAACACGAGACGTTATGGAAGCCTTCTCTTCCTCAAGGAATGACTCGAATCTGGTTGCGAATTGTCGGCGGAGTTGTGACCAGGCTATTTCGGGTAAAGTCACTCGTTCAGACAGACAACGGAGATTGTGTTGCTAGCGTCGATCCAAATATTTGTAACGGAGGGCGTCAATTCCAATGCTGCTACTAATGGGTCTACTTCTGGGCCGCTGTGAGGTTACATGCTGCTCACCACATCCTTGAACCGCCTTTTTTCACGCTCGCAAAACCGTATCTTCAAACGGCTCTACAACACTGGGGGGAATGGCGGTCAGTCCACCCCTCGGTTACGGAACATGTCGGCTTCGTGAGGTCGAGGCCGCGACTTCGAAGGAAACGAACATCGAAGCTCACGCACGTGATTGTGACGAAATGCCACCGCACCGTGGAGCGATCTCGATCTTGGCCCCCAGGAAGTCGCCACCGTTCGAAACGCTGGGTCAACATGCTTATCTGCGTGTATGGGCAGCTAGCGAGGCTGTAAATTTGTCTGTGGCTCAGTAATCGAGTTTTTCCGATCCAAGCAAAAAATTCCTTGCGGGAAAGACGGTAATAGTCTCGTATTTTCAAACGGTCCGAGTGTGACTCAGGCGGTCAGATTCGCTGTTTCGGAGCCGCGGAACATGGTGAATCGCTGAGTGTTCGGCCTCCGCTGTGGGTTCTGACTCAAACGGCAACGTTTGTTGTGAATTGCTTCGTCGTGTCGGCTAAATCTATGTACGAAGTAACCCTCTTCCTCTGCTGGGAAAAATGGAATTGGGGATCTAGCAAACATGAATGATGCTGAAACGAATGAAGGAGAACAAAAAAACTTGCCGCTATCGTGGTAACTATCGTCCCAAGCACCCGTGCAAATCTCCCGGCTGCGCAAAAATATCTTCGGAGAAGGGCTTGCAATGCTCCTCAATGCTCTTCTCAACGTGCGTCTAACATTGTCATTCAGCCCAGCGACCACAAAAAGACCTCATAGGCTTATGATTGGCTAGAGTGGGCACCGCTGGCAGGCAAGATCGATTGATCAGAGGGCGTTCGTGGAGGGCTGTTACTGTTAGAAATGAGAGCATGTGCTCTGGGATAGTATTTGCTGATCTACTGAGAATACAATAGTATCCAGTGGACGTGTGGAATGACATCGTGTTTCCAGAAGCACCACCTTACAACCGCGATGACAAGCTGGAGCAGTAGGAGACACAGTTACCGTCGTTGGGGGTTGGATTTCTCTGGGTCCAGAATGCCATCCATCTGCCTCAGGCTTAACAACATAACACGAGCTGAAGGTAGGATTCCTGGTCCGTAAGAACTTGCCGCTATCGTGGTAACTATCGTCCCAAGCACCCTAGTTGGCCCAGGCTTGCGTGGAGCTTCGAGATCTCAGGCAGATCTGCAAGGTGAATCGAAGCACGGCGTTTCCGATCGAGCATCCAAGACCCCGCTGTCGGCGGTCGGCAGTGTAACCGACACGCCGAAACTTTGTCTCCGCCAGTCCGGTCACTAACGGCAACCCGGTGCCACGACACTTTTAAGAGCGTGTCCAACCAACACGCCGAGGCTCTCTCTCCCCCCTAGTCCGTCCACCTCGCCTTGAGTGGATCGCCGACGCCATGCATGCCCCCATCCTGCCGCCCCCTCTCGGGTCCTCGTTCCGTTGGCGCGCTGGCGGCTGGGCCACCTGATGTGACATGGCTTCAAATTGGCTCGAGCCCACTCTCGAGAGCTACGCCCTAACCGCTGAGCACCATAGTCACTCGGCGGCACGTCGTCCTCCCATTCGCTCGTCTCAGGTTCTCCGAGTGGGCGAGTTTGATGACCTGGTATTTCATTCATTCACCGTTGTAAGTACGCCGTTACAAAGTGTGATGGTTGATGAGACGTCTGATTTCCGCCACAGTAACGACAACCTCTCCCATTTGCTTGTATCTCGGAGTCTCCGAATGAGCGACCTATTACGTTTCTTTCATTCAACACCGTAAGTAGGCCGCTACAAAGTGCTTGCTTAGAGATGGTCGAGGACATGTCTGACCCCCACCGCAGTGACTTGAGTCATCACTTGACTGCACGTCCTCACATCCACTCACATCTCGGATTCTTCGACTGGGTAAATCTTTCATTTATTCAATGTTGTAAGCACGTCTCTACTAATTTCTCGTTTAGAGATAGTGGAGTGGACGTCTGGTTCCAACGTGTCACAGTTAATACAGCTTGAAAGTTTGACTCATCCCTGCGACCACAGGGCTGGTACCAACTCGTACGGACAGTGGAAACCCCCGGAGTCTAGCTACGACGTCAGACCTCTTATCACCAGCTGCAAGATTGTTTGTTCATGGGTTGTTTCTGGGTCTCCCTCTGCCAACGTTTGTCAATTGACGCTGATAGTGATAGCTGACGTAACCCGTAAAAGTCTCCATTGTCCAATATGATATGCATACTTGTTTGTTCTATACCGCCTAGTCCCACCCTTCTTGTCAATGTCTCTTTAATTCAGTCATTCTCTCTTCAATATATGAACTCTTTAATCACTCGCAAATGCTCAATGGCTCTACCGCTCATAAATCCGTTGCCAAGGTGGTCAGTTACCCCACCTGACTCAGCGGGGTCAACCCCCACTGATGATGAGGGGATACGGCTGATGGAGACACATATCCCACGTGTCTCACAGGACACGTTGTCGAGCATCATCAAGCAAAGTGAATGTGTGTTATTACCTAAATTCCAAGATCCGAAAGTGCCAAAGGGTGGTGGCCACCGTGACAGTCGCGAGGACTCAGGTGACGAAGACCTGGATAAGTACACCCTGGGTTGGTTGTTCTGTCATACTTATCACACGTCATTCATCTACACCTTCATTTAGCTACAGTGCTCCAGCTACTTCAATACCCAACCGAAGAATACAAGGCAAGGTAGTTAGTCTAGCAATGCAAATAATCTGTAACTTTCTTTCAGGTTCACCCTCTCACGGAAACCCAATACGCGGTCGTTCTGTCAATTGCATTCCAGTCAAAGGGATCCATCATCGCAAAGTACGATATGTGATATCCCGCTAACAGCTTTAGTTAAACACTTCATAACAGGCATTGGTTCAACCCAGAGAAGCAAGAGATTGTTATCATGGGACGCCCACGCAGAATACACGAATGTCTCATCGGAGACTTTTCATCCCAAACCTCCAACGATTGCGCAACCCTCTATGATCATCTACTCGAGCATGATATCTTGCTACAGGTCTTTCACGACTCCATGATCGATGGCAAGGGCATTCCCGACTTTCAGCTGGTGCTCAACAAGGACGGTAGAACTCACACCGTCTGGATTGGCGAGGTTGGGTTTAGTTCCACAGAGCAGGAGATGAAGAAAAAACTCATGGGACTCATCAAGGACACCACCGATCTCATCTTCTTCATCGACATCATCGAGGAGAAGTACATAGAGCCCGATGATGCTACTGCGGCAGCAAGTGACTTACGTGCTCGGGGTTTTCTTCCTTTTGAGCAGTTTAGCCACGGGTATTCTAGTTCCTTCGACCCAGTGGTTCTCCACGGTTTTCATTGGATCACCGTGAAAAAAATCAGCTTTAGGGTCTGTATTGGTAAGGAAGGCGTGTTTGATCTGGACAGCGATGACCCCACCGTAGCTGCAACAGGGGTAAGCGTTGCGTAATTAGTGATCGTAGCGTCTAGTTTAACTAATGACTCCACAGACAATTTACCCAAACATCAACATGGCGCAGGTAGATATCATCCTCAAGAATGCCAGGGTCCGATTGCATGGGATTGTTGCTGGTCTTGCCCCAGATGCCGCTGCTGATTTGGTGGGGCAGTCTTTGGAGCCTTACCCATACCGCTGGGCCCGCAGCAAGATGGCTTGCAGGTATTCACTTATCCACACTGCACATGAGCGCTACAGGGACTGGTTCAACCGTGTCTCAAAGAAACGCAAGAGCGTCCGTGTCGACGAGCAGAGTACTGCTGTAAATACGGTGACCCCCACTACTGCCGGCACTTCATCGTCTACAATCACCTCCCCTCCTCATACCCCTCCAAACTGTAAACCGAAAGTGACCAAGAGAACTAGGAAGAAGCAATGAGTGAGTCGCTGAAGGTTCTCAGGTTGTGTTAAATCTGTCTCATGTTGTCGAGCACCGCACTGATCTTCCTCTCAGCTGCCGAGTCCTCCCAATCCTCCATCACCCTTTTCGCCTACTTTTAGCTCTGACCTTTCTCGTCCGATTATCCCTATTTACCCTGGCTCTGATGATGTACCAGATGCTGAGACGATACCGTGTCATGTAGAGAATCTGAGACGACGACGTTGCCGATGAGCACAAATGGTTGTGAATCCGACCCAGTCGCATTGTTCATCTTGTTAGGATTACATGCCAGGTACTTCCTTACGGACCAGGAATCCTACCTTCAGCTCGTGTTATGTTGTTAAGCCTGAGGCAGATGGATGGCATTCTGGACCCAGAGAAATCCAACCCCCAACGACGGTAACTGTGTC
>JBBPPA010001499.1:0-11799 GCA_038091735.1 Leccinum pellstonianum | reverse complement strand
CAAGGCGAACTATAGCGACATCTCTCTCCTGATGCCGTCCTCGTTCGCCGAGACCTGGCTGCGGATATACACCAAGGAGGAGGCGTTCCACGGGCTCGTGCAGGCAGCGTATCGGCACATCCTAAGTAACCTCGTCTCTTTGGCCTCGTCGCCGTCGTTGCCGAGTTCACCGCCGGCTGCGGCAGTAGACGAGGATATGGAGCAGGACGGATTCGATCCGGGTGTGTTGTTAGGCGACCAGGCAGCGGAGGAGGCGGAAGTGACGATCCAGGTGGTGGGGCAGGGAGAGGGAGAGGGTGCTGGAGCTGGAGCTGGAGCAGCAATGAAGGTCGACGAGAAGGAGGGGGATGGAAGTGATTTGGATATCGAGCCGGCCAAGGTAGGGCGACCGGAAGCGCCAACGAGTCGTAGCGGTCTTGGACTCGGGCCCCCGCCACCACCGCCGCCATCTGGGGCGCGTACTACGAGTCGGCGCACGTTCTCGCGGAACGTGAGCACGGCGTCCGTCGGGTCTATGTGTAGTGTCGAAGGACGCACGTCGCGCAGCGTTGGTCGCGGGACAGGACGGACGCCGAGTTTTACGGAGAACAAGTTTACGGCGGTGGCGCCCAACTTTAGGGGAGAGTCGCCGTCGCGGAAGCCGAGTAAGCGGGGGAGGGAGAGGGGGAGGGACGTGAGTGATGTCGGTAGTGGCAATGGGAGTGGTTTGGAGGAGAACGAGAGGCCGAAGAAGAGCCCGAGGATGTCCTCTGTTGGGAAAGGTGGGGATACCTCTGCCTCTTGAGTCTGCGGTTCAGCGATCCGTTTTCGTCTTTTTCTCTATCGTTTTATGCTTTCCGATCGCACGGCTGTTTGCGTTACTCTAGTTGTTTTGGCCATCGTATTTCAGATAGAGCATTCGGTTACATGAGTATCGGTACTGTATGCGCATACGTATTCCCTAGTATCGTTTTAAAACGCTGATCTTCATCGGAATATGGGTGCCGGACTGGCCTTTGTCTGTGTGGAAGTGGGATGCTCGGGTGATCATGCCGCCGGGACACCTCCCCGAGGCCATCGGGCAAGCGATGTACAGTACGAGTAGGGGCAGGTAAGGCAGCAGTGGGTAGCGGCTTCGAGCCTGCGAAAGCTCTCGTCCGAGTCAGGGGCTGCCGCTGCCCGGATCCGAGTCCGTTTAGGGTTCAACGTTCAACGTTCGACATACATATTCCCTAGTATCGTTTTCAACGCTGATCTCCATCGTTGAACGTCTTCAAAGCATGTGACCTCTGCGCGTGAGTGACCCGCCCGCCCGCCTGCTCTCAGCAGACGCCATTCTCAAGACACGCCTTCGCGTATGATCACAGGAGAAAAGAAGAGCATAAGGCTTGATGATGAGTATTCCCAACCCAGAGTTGAACGATACTTTGGACACAAGGGCAACAACTTCTGCACCCTGTTGTTCTTACTCGATATTGGCTCGACGCTGCCATAGTAACTGTCCGTAGATTGGAAACGAAAAAAACGAGACGTCAACTCCTTTGGTAGTATGTGAACGACGGTCGATCCGTTCTTGGTTATGGTTACGAGTAGGAGCAGGTAAGGCAGCAGTAGGTAGCAGTTGGGTGGTCTAGGGAAGCGCGACCCTAGAGCTAGGTCTGTGTGCGGGAAGGATACTCGGGCGGTCAGGTCTGCTCTCCGAGGATTAGGGTCGGACGACCGGCCGTTAGAGGGTACGGTCAACAGTACGAGTAGGGGCAGATAAGGAAGCGGGATAGTAGCGGTTTCGAGCCTGCGAAAGCTCTCGTCAGGAGGCTCCGCCGCCGCTACCGCTGCCCATCCGAGGTCGTTTAGGGTTCCAGCTACCAATCTTAAGCCCTATCGAGGGAGTTGGCCAGGTCACAGAGGCGCTAGTGACATGTGAGGGTACGACCTCGGATAGATTAGTTGCATAGTGGGGTGCCACGAGTGGGGAGGAGGGAGGCTTTATGCTCGAAGAAGAGGGTAGTGAATGTCCACAGCTGATGTTGACTGCCTGTCCTAAGGTGTCCTAGTACATATCCAGCTTGCACATCTCTCGAGCGACGTTACAGACAGACGGTATTCGGTGAATACCAGGGCTGTAATTTGACCGTACCATGCAATGCATAGCGACGATAAAAGCTCTCGGCGCGCGAATCCTATGGTAGTAGGAGAGAGAGAAAGAGGTCAGGTGGTGTGGGCACGGCGCACGCGAGGGCCTTTTGGATCGCGTCTGCCACCGAAGGTGGAGACGGCGCAGACGAGGTCTGGGGCGGGCGCAGGGTGGGTGAGGGAGTGGGAGTGGGAGTGGGAGAGGGATAGAGGCAGGCCCGCTGGCTCGTTGTCAGTGGTTGTCGACGGGTCGGCGCCTGTGGGAGTCGGGACAATGTTTGTGCGTAATGCCATGTCATATGCATATGTCACGCCACGGGATGATGGCGGCGTCTTCAGGGGCGAGCGATGTACAGTACCTGCCAGAGTGTCTCGTGGGCTATTCTTCTCCCAGTATGCTCCGCCCGTAACGCACACACTTGCCCACTCCTCCTGCCTCCCGGCGCCTCCCTTCGCCGTCACACTCTCGTTCGCGACGTGCATGCGCACTCACGAACATGTGCCCACCCTCATCGTCTTCGCCGTTCGCGCAACGTACATGCCTCACTAGGCCTCACTCACCCTCACAATGTGCACGGCGCCGATTCATCATCATCCTCACCCTGTCCGCCATTGCGATGCACACACCCCCGATCACCCTCGCTCGTCCTCGTCCTGTATCGAGGACGGGGTGTGGCGACCGTCAATGCCATGTGCTCTCGGCAGAACGAGAGCACATGACGGTCGCCACATGTCGTCGACCTTGCTCTCAGAGCCCTCTGCTCGTCAACTCTCTCTCCATTGCCCACACGAAACTGACGACGGCGTAACGGCATACCAGCATCATGGTCCTCGCGCCCCCCATCCTTCTCTTTCCCCAGCGTGCAGAAACGACTACACGACTGGTAATGGCTCACAATTTTTCACGAGCTAATTCTCCTCCGCTGGGCGGGCGAATCAGGGGAGAGAATCAGGAAGGTGACAACCCTGAGCTTCGCGTGTGTGCAAAACGCGTCTCGGAAGCTCGGTGGTCGAGAAGTACGGCTGCGACGCGAGAACAAGAGGAGGCGCTGTTAATCACTCACCGGTGCATGGCCACCCGAAATAACTTTGTGAATGCACCGTCTGACACTGTCATTAATGATGCTCGCCTTTTTTTTGGAATCCGTTTTCGTCCTGTGTGGGGTACATACTAAATCCCAAGTAGGACGCTCTAGACCGTTTAGGTATAAGGGCCTCCTTTGCCCCGTCGCGGTCCCGCGAATGTCCGACTCCCAAAGGGCCAACCTGTAAATTAGCTGCGTATACCCGTGATGATGATGAATGACATGTGATGAAGGCAATTCTGGCGGATGATGGATATCATGATCATGTACTCGAATCGCGCATGCTTCGCCATTGCGGCCATAACACTGCTTGGATAGCGGGAGGCACTGTTCAATCTCCGCCTCAATGTATGGTTGAGCACAACTCGATCTTGCCGTGCTTCGCGGATTCGGGAAGACGGAGGTATTAAGCCAAAGTTAGCCATCGAGGTACCAACTTCAACAAAAAGTCTGTGACCAAAGTTCTAAATTCAACTTGAGAACACTCCGCGATGAGGCGCAAGGCACAAGGAGGCGGCGTATCACTATGATGCCGTTCATATATTTAACTCGGACTAGTGGACGATACTGCTTTTATATCGCTCTATCACTGACACAATTAGGTCGTCGGCAATGAACGATGCCAATGGTGCGTACTCACACAACACAACACAGTCCTGTCGATGCTGAACCTTGCGCAAGATCGACAAGTCGAACTAAATACCGGCGGCAAGAGCGTACGTGCGCTAGCATGGGCGGCAAACGGGGAGTATCTTGTGAGTGGGGACGAACGATGCGTTCGAATGTGGAGAGTGGAAGACGGTGCAGAAATTTCAGTGATGCCAGCAGCAAAAGATGACTTCAACTGCCTGGCTGTCTCGAACGATGGAAAGTGGATCGCAGGGGGGACATGGGGACGCGTGTTCCTATGGGACGCAAAAACATTCAAGAGTGTCTTTGATCACTGGGGGACCTATGGTTTCCAAGGAGTCGATTTCTCACCCGACTCCACCGCACTCCTTATCGCTTCCTATCACACGGCCACTGTCCATGACATTGCAACTCCCAAGCGCGTTCGACTTAGTCTACTCAACCACGAAAATCGCCTACGAGCAGCAAAGTACTCTCCTACAGGTGACCGCATTGCAACGGCAACAGAGGATTTCATCCGGGTCTGGGACAGCAGCAATGGCCACTTGCTCATAAAAGTCAAAGAAGGAGTCACCCCGGAATACAACAAAGGTCTGTTTTGGGTCGACCAAAATCGCTTTTTTGTCGCATCCAGACTCGGGATGAAGATGCTCGACGCATCCACATGTTCCATGATATCAGAATGGCATGTGCCCGGTGCCGGCGTTCAAGACTCGTGCATCGCGCTGTCGCGACACGGAGGATTCGTTGCTTACTCTGCAAAACAGAGTATCACTTTCTGGGACACGTCGAGAAGCGCCCAACCAGGTCTCATTGAACACGCCGAATCCACATATTCAATTGCGCTTTCTCCGGACGGCGAGTCTATCGCAATGGGTGGACAAGACGGGAGAATTATCATTAAAGGTCTATCACGCATCAATGCAAGTATCCAGTCTAGTTCATTGCGACTTTCTTGTATTAACCATTGTTCATCTAGTCGTATCTAGGTCGCTTTTTCCATGAACCAGAAGTTCATATCGACGACGCCATCCTTGATATCTGGAAGCACGGTCGACTAGCAGCAGCTGATGCATCGTTGACTAAAGCAATGTTGACATCTCAGGACACACGACATCATTTACTCGCGTGTAGAGCCATCGTTAGAACGCGCTTTCAACAGTGGGGCGCGGCTATTTATGATGCCGAAGAGGTATTTGCCACTTTATCCCCACCTTGCTGCCGCTAACGCAGATCAACATCAAGTCCATCGATATTCGACCATCCGTTATTGGCTGTGTTGCCAAGAGTATCGCGCTCAATGGCAAAGGACAAAAGAGCAAGGCGTATCGGGCGTTCGACGTCGCGTTCCAGCATGTTCGTTCAATCCACTTTAGATTTTTACTTCTTGTGAAGGTTTGTGCACCACCTTCTCGGACCTCAATCCCTCATCCACTGTTATCTCTTAGGCTATCATCGTGTTTATGGCTGGGGAACATGAGGATGCAGTGTCACGCATCAACGATCTGAAGGATACCGACTCCTTTTACTCAACGCACTGCACTATGGTTCAGGTATGACGACACGTCACCGCACGAGAAACTTCCATACTAACGTCGTCTGCAGGCATACATGTATTTTCTCATCGGAAACTCGCGTATGGAGTGTGGCGACTACAAGGGTGCGATAAAGTCTTTGAAGCGTGCACAAGCCCGATTGAGAGATTACGTGGAGGATCATCTCCTTGCCATCACACTAGTAAATCACCTGCTCCCTTTCTTCCGACTTGCCGTCGACAATGATCGTCATGACAGATATTCGGCTGGAAGTTTGATACTCTCGAAATCACGATACAACAGCGGCTTTGTGAAGTCCTCTATGCCGCGGGCCATGTGAAGGAGGCCGGAGAGTCTCTGCGGAAGATCATCAACACTTTTGACAAGGAGATTTATGCCTCGGGACCCCTCACTAAATGGCTTTCAGGTGTGTATACCCGCTGATTGTTAGCCCGCAAATATTCGATGATTTTTGCTAGGCTTTACACATCAATGTCTCTCTACTTCCAATCATGGTGATTGCGCAGTGCAAGAGGTGGACCAGTTTAATGGAGTGCAGTCGTCTGATGGGACCATGGATTCAATGAGTCCCACCATACTATTGCAAGAGTGGGCAAAATCAACATTGACACATTGCACATGGAAAGACGCCTTGCTATCTTCCTGCTCTGTAAGCATTTTTTTATTACTCTCGTATCCGTCCAGGAGTGAATATCTTCGCATGTAGTTCATGGTTCCGAAATCGTCTGTATATCGAGTTGTATGCGAATATCTCGAAAGGTCCGGGATCGCCCACATAATGGAAGCTAGCGAATGCTTTTGCCAAATGGTGGACGAATTGGCGGAGGAGATAAATGAGCGGGATGAACAGCCGGAATGGGTACTCGGTAAGACATCTCAAGTATTGTATGATTACCGCCACTCATCCTGCGGTCGTGTATTAGATTTTAGGCAACGTTGCACAGCGAAGCTGAAGCATCTCGGAGACGCTGTGTTGAAGGCGGAACGAAACGAGGATGCAATTGCTCACTATTCGGCTGCATTGGCGCTCAATCCGGCTACTCCGCAATATTTCTTAATCAAACGGAGCGAGGCATATGTGGGAGGAGGGTTGTGGTCAGCGGCATTAGACGACGCGGAAAAGGTGCGTCCATTCGTTTCATGCAGAATGGTTCCCATCTGAATCGATACAAGGTGATCACGCTTAATCCACGGTCTCCGTGGGGCTACGAAAGGAAGCATGCAGCTTTACACCAGGCAGGCGATTACGAGAGAGCAACTGAGGTATTCATGCACATGCTCTCGAAGATGTTGCAGTCGCCGGATGCAGAAATTCGCGGTGAGAACATCAATATTCTTGCAAGGTTCTTGTACTCATCTTTGCCGCCAGAGCACCACCACAACTACGTCACTCCAGGAGAAACAGTGGAATCAATCAGGAAGATTGTGCAAGACACCATCCGGGATTCACCGCGGGTGCTCATCAATATCGAGACCGGTCGGCTCTGCAATAAAACGGAGCAAGCCGCCGCATTCGAGTCGTTGCTGGTCTTCAAAGAGTTGATCTCCTCTATGACCACGCACATTGACCACGCCCGCATCGAGCAGAAAGTCAAGGAGTACTATCGCTATGCCACATTCTCTCACAAGTGGGAGGAGGGTGAGCCTTTGTTCGAGGAGGTGCTCCGCGTTGAGGTGTACGATCTCGAGGATTCGCCCACTCATGACAAGCTTCAAATGTTCTGCAAGATCGTGCAGGACTCGGGGTTCGAATGGGCATGGAGCGATACGTGCTGCATAGACAAATCGAATCAACTTGTTCTCCAGGAAGCCATCGTCGCGATGTTCAAGTGGTATAAAGGGTCTTCCCTCACGGTTATCTTCCTCCGTGGTGTTCGCTCTCTGTCACGGCGTGGAGATCTTGTGAAGAGCATTTGGAACTCTCGTGCGTGGACGTTCCAAGAGTACCATGCATCGACAGTGGTCCGATTCTACACCGAGGACTGGAAGCCATACTTGGACCTGGACGTTCCGAACCACAAGGAGTGTCCTGAAATTATCTCGGAGATGGAGGAGGCCACTGGAATCTCCGCAGGGGCTTTGATGTCGCTTCGACCCGGATTAGATGACATCCGAACGAAGCTATGTCTAGCTTCGCAGCGGAAGACAACGCTAGTCGAGGATGCTGCGTACTCACTCCTCGGGATATTTTCGGTGTCGCTGAATGTTGTATATGGGGAGGGGGACAAGACACTCGGCAGACTGTTATCACAACTACTCGCCAGCTCTGGAGACACGAGCATTCTCGCATGGACGGGGAAATCTGGTAGCTTCAATAGCTGCCTTCCTGCTGATATCTCTGTTCAGCACGTTACCGACCACTCACATCCCACCAGTCACGAACGGTGTTGAGATTGCCGGACTGAATCATAATACATCGTTGGTCTTGAAATTCTACGACCGCTTGGATAATCTCCCTGTTCCGTCATTTGCAGGTCAACGGATGAAGCTTCCATGTCTCGCCTTCAAAGTTGGCCGAGTGTCTCGGAGCAACTCAGAGCAGGTGTTTCGTGCACACCCTGGTACCCTCGGAGACGTGGAGATCAAGACGAGCGAAGATCTGTCTAAATCCCACACACTTTATTTGATTCATCCTTGGATCGACTTTCTCCTCGATCGACAAGCTGCCGCAAGTGTTGTGGATGTAGTACTCGAGGGGTCTGAGGATGGAGATGGGAGGCCTTCTTCGACAGGTGTATTGCCTACTACAGGCGCATCCGTGGCCCCGGCAATACCCAGACGTTCACGAGGAGCCTGGCTCACTGCCCGACTTCGCCTGTTATCGGGTGAACAACCTACGACATCTGTCCAGGGTGGATCTCGACCGCCGTCGTTTATGTCCGCGGTCGACAAACAGAAGCAGGCCCGTCGAGTGATTGCTCGACTGAGGAGCCCGTTTGGTGCGCTGTTGTTGGCGCCGAACCCTGGTGGTGTGGCTGCGTACAGGCGGATCGCGACGGAGAATGTGATCACTGTGCAACTAACGAGGGAGATTACGCCGGCGGTGTTGAACAAGCTGATAGATGGTGTCAAGATATTGGACGTTCTTTGATGACGCTTCTTTGGTCACACGTTCCTTCCATTCATTTATTCCCCGGTTTTCGGACATTGTTTTGACTTCCCTCTCTGATTACGGCAGCGGGGGATCTCGTCGGTCGTCAATCATTCCGGATCCAGGTCGCTCAACATTGGTAGCCTCCACCACAGCAGGCGCCGGACCGAAGAAACCGGGCGCAGCGATTAAGAAACCCACACAAGGGTCGATATTCAAAGCATCCCTAATCACGTTGATGGACACGCTCAGCATCACGAACGTCCACTACATCCGATGCATCAAACCGAACGAAGCCAAGAAACCATGGGGATTTGTACCCTCTCAGGTCTTAGGACAGCTCCGTGGTTGTGGTGTTTTGGAGACTATCCGCATCAGTTGCGCTGGATACCCTTCTCACTGGACTTACGAGGAATTTGCGGAACGGTGAGTAACATTTTGATCTTGAGTGCCTAACTCAAATAGCACTCTAGATATTACATGCTTGTCCCGTCAGCAGATTGGCAACCTATGATACAGAAACTAGAGCTTAGACCTCTGTGCTCGCTTATCTTGGAGAAGACGCTCAACGACCCCGACAAGTACCAAGGTGGTCTTACTAAGATCTTTTTCCGCGCGGGTATGCTTGCTGCGTTGGAGTCTCTCAGATCTGAAAGACTTAACGCCCTCGTCACTATTGTGCAAAAGAACATGCGACGCCGCATGGCCGTTAAGAAGTACCAAGAACTCCGTAGCGCTACGATCAAAATTCAGACGTGGTGGCGTGGTATCTTGGCAAGGCGGCTGGTAGAGAATATCCGCAGAGACGTCGCTGCAAGAAGGTTACAGGCTGGCGTTCGAAGTTTCCTTCAAAGGTCGAAGTTCCTCCAAGTTCGCCGATCAGTTATTGCTGTGCAGAGTTGTAAGTTCCGAACGTTACTGCATGGACCCGTTGTATCAATGTGTGACGCGTCTAGGTGTTCGCAGTGTACAGGCGCGGCGAGCCTTTAGGGAGACGAGGACGCTACATGGGGCTGTGCTGCTGCAATCGTTGTTCCGTGGACTGTATATCGCCCTCCTTTTTTCCCTCTCGTTTAGCATCCTGACGGCCGATATACAGATTATACCGTCGTTCCTACCGATCCGTTACAAGACGTATAATCTTCATGCAATCTTGCGTACGACGACGCCTCGCGAAGAAACAACTCAAAATCCTTAGGACTGAGGCGCGCTCGGTGTCTAAATTCAAGGAGATCTCCTACCGCCTCGAGAACAAGGTTGTGGAACTTACACAGACGCTGCAAAAGCGGACGGAAGAGAAAAAAGCTTTGCAAACGCAACTCGAGGAGCTTGAGATACAGATCCAACAGTGGTTTTCGAAGCACGAAGAAGCAGATACCATATCTTCTGGCTTTCCAACGTACATGAGATGCTTTCTTTCATTTGCGTCGCCGAGAGTGATATGGTACAAGGCATCGGTCCAGGAGAAGAAAATGCAGTTCGCGAGTTCGACTGAAATGACTACGAACGCCTCGTCACCGTGGTCAAGCATGACCTTGGTAGCCTCGAGTACAACATCTACCACACTTGGATGCAGGAGACCAAGAAACGTCTTTCGAAGATGGTAATACCTGCCCTGATTGAGAGTCAGTCTCTCCCGGGCTTCACTACGAGTGATGGGGGTGGACGGTTATTCAATCGAATACTCAACACGAACAGTCAACCAGCGTTTAGTATGGACGACATTTTGAACTTGCTGAACAAGGTCTGGAAGAGCCTCAAGAGCTATTATGTCGAAGATTCGGTGGTTCGCACCGAACCGCTCAAGTTGGTTGGCGTCACGAGCTTCAACGATCTTTTAATGAGGAGAAACTTCTCTTCATGGAAGAGAGGTACCTTTTTTTGTCTGATCTTGACGTGATGCTGATTTTGTTCAAAAGCCATGCAAATTCAGTACAACATCACACGGATAGAGGAATGGTGCAAGTCGCATGATATGCCAGAAGGCACACTCTACTTTGAACACTTGATGCAAGCCATCAAGTTGTTGCAACTGAAAAACTTGAAGGTCCTTGAACACTTTACCCGTCATTCCAAGTCCTGACCCAAAATGACAGGCAACGCCCGCTGATATCGAGATCATTATGACGTTTGCTGGATGTTGAGTCCTATGCAAATACAAAGAATGTGTACCAACTACTACGTCGCGGAATACGAGGTGGGCTCGCCCGCAGTACTCTCATCCATCGTTTTAGAATCCTATTTCCCTGCGCGTCGTCGCCTCTCGAGTACAAGCAAACGATCGTAATGATCACCTCCTTCTCTCCCCCGAAACAGAGGAAGTTGGACCTATGATATGAGCCCCCATACCCTCGCGAGGTTTTGGGACTTGAGACGTATGTCCCAGCATACCTCAACGTGCCCCATCTTCGCCGGTTAGCTGCCCTCGTCGCGCAGAGCACTTCTCTGCTACGTTCGTCTCTGCAGCTGTGGACATTGATTTTGCCTTTGCTGTCCGTTTACACTATGTACTTTTTCCCCTTCGGATAATAAGAATGCAGTTTCCAGGTAGACTCCGGGTAACTTGTATTGCAGGTAAACAAGTATACAAAAAGGGCCATTGAATAGAGGACCCGTCGAGTTATCCGTCTGACTGTGAGCAGGTCAGCAAGACAATCGATCCATCACCAATTTGATGCGTTAATTCCAAAGGATTCAACAGTACACGGCTTCCGCTTTCGGTAGACAGTTGTTGCAGACACAGAGTCTAAGTCGCCTGAGAACCACTGCGAGGAGAAATCGTGAAAGGAGGAAAAACTCACGGAAAGCATATGAGACAAGCCAAAATATTCAGCAACCAAGTCTAGTGCCTTGCTGGTCGACAGGCGGGACAGAGGTTTTGTCCTTGGGGTTTCCAGGGACGGCTTTGTGACGCAATTTCATTAGATTGGCTTTTTGCAGCCGGGCCAGTTTCTGAGGGTTGGAAGGATGACTCCTCTGTCTAGGTGCTACCATGGGTGTTTGGGACGAGGTGGCAGGTGCCATTATTCAATATTATTCAATGTCGCTCTTGTCCGCACGCGTAGTATGGCAGTTACAAAACTTTGTCGAACCTGTTCACTGTCGAATAGAGCTGGTCGATGCAAATTTGAACTTGTCACGACGCGGACCTCGACCTGCCCGCGTTCCCGGGCCGCGTCCCCTCCCACTCCCACTCTTGCACCTACGCGGAACGCACCGTCTCGCCATCCGACAGGGACGATGCAACGACGAGGACAGGCATCCACGTCTGCATCCCTTGCTTCTTGACGTGGACCCCCGCTCTCCCTCTCCCTCCTTCAGCGTG
>JBBPPA010001498.1:0-11803 GCA_038091735.1 Leccinum pellstonianum | reverse complement strand
CAACGCGGTTCGAAGTGCCGATAGGTGACGGCGGCCGTGTTGGCTCTGGCACTGCCGATGATGAGAACAAGGACGAGAACTCGGAAGTCGAAGGAGGCGCCAGTGGTGGCATGACGCTTGCTCGCCTCTTCCACGTCCTTTCATCGCAAGGCGATTCCTGGGAATACACGGTCGAGAAGGCGACGCTGGAAAATGTCTTTTTAAAAGTCGTCCGACAGAACAACGTGGCAGAGGAAGATAATACCCCTCGAAGGCGTAGATTTAGATTCGGACTTTGATGATAGATATGCTATCTGGATTACGGACACTTCGATTATTTCGTACTTGACGCACACGGACTCTACTATATGGATGTTTCAGATATGATTGTTATTTTATAGAAGGACTGCGACTTTCTCCTTACTTGGTAGGCAACAAACATTGATTCCGACTCAAGCAGACCCACGCACGTTGCACTCTTTGCCCAAGGAATCACTCTTTTCTCTTCTATTGCACATGTATTATGACCTAGAGCAAAGGCGCTGTGTCGTCCTTAGGTAAAAAAGATGAAGATAAAGCCACGACACTAGCGCAGCCATTCCGCAATTGAGAAGAAGAAAGGGGGGAATGTGGAAGGAACAAAAGTTTAAAAAAAAATGCGCGTAAAGTGATTGGGGAAAAGTTATAAAAAAATGACGGGATGATGAAGCCTACATTCGACGTTCGACGGATGCGCGAGAAACCAACAGGCCGTCTGTCTCGCACGCCAAGGACCCAGCCCCCGACGCCGCGCATAGGGGAAAGAAACCAGACGACGATCAACGTTGCGAAGCACAGAGCCAGAGCCTTGTCTAATAGGAAGCTTCTGTGGGGTGTGCAGCTGCCCACCGTACAACCCTCAAGATGGTACTTTGAAGGGAGATTTCGTGGTCAGGGTTGTTCATCAGATCCAAGAGCGTATGTGGAACAGGTCCATATTTGTTTGCAAAGGCCTTTACTTGGTTGAATGTCCTGCCCATAGATGAAACTGTGCCCACAAAATGAAAGTTATGTGATAAGGTGGACACCACGGATGACTACATCCGGGTCCAAAAAACCGAATGCCTCAGGGTCATCCTCCGGCAAAAACCCGACGCGAAGGAGACGGCGAGCGCGGAAGATGGAAGAATTCGTTAGATTAGTAACGGCCAAACCAACGAACGAATTACACATCTTTGCGCTGGGTTTCGTGAGAATGTGAATCCTCGCCGTAATCTCGAATGTTGACATGAAAAACCTTGAGTACGCGGGCATACCAATACGGACGGCGGTTCGCGTCCGTCTCATGTGAAAGTACCATAACGTCCGCGCGCGTACGAGGATTGATGACGTCCTGCTCACGTCGTAGGTCGTAGGTCGTGTAGTTTATTGAAAGCTTCTTGTGTTCATACATTGCATTGCGTACGATGATGATGCGATCTCGCTCGGCGTCGGTGAAAGCGATGCCCTCACCGTCCCATTCACCTGGACGACGAATGCGTTGGAGCAGATGGCCTTTAAGATTATCAAGGAAATCCTAAACGAGTGTCAATGTTCGACCTTCACGGTTGCAGCTTTACTACGTACCTTAGTCACTCTGTCTCCCTGTAGAGATCCGAGCCAGACCGTTATATCAATCGATGACTGTTGGGAATCGGCGATATTGTAGTGCTCCAAGGGTGACATTTTCTGTTGCGTCGTCCGTCGAGTTGTGTGCTCTGTGTTCCCATCCCCTCCATGACCTGACACTGTCACCTCCTTCTCGATATCCTTCTCGATATCCTTCAGCATAAGGGCAAAGAAGCGCTCTCGCGCCTCGAGCTTGCTCATAGTCGCCAGAGTCGTAGAATGAGCTTTCGAAGTTCGTGTATAACGGCGTTTCAGACGTCGGTGCTCCAGCTCTCCCTAGAATGCATCACCACTTTGTTTAGTAGCTCAAGTTACTCAACACTACTAGACGGTAAGTAGCAGCTTACTGGTTGTGTTGTGTAATTATCCGTTGTACCTCGCTCTCGTATAGCATCTGGGTAGTCCCCAAGCACATGATACTTGTAGGTATTGAGGTTCAGATTCTTGCGTTTCGCTTCGCTTGACATATGGAGAACAGCGCTACCACTTTTTGAGGCCTGTGCTGCAGCACGTCGACCACGCGCTGCTGTTTCTCGAGGGAGCTCGAGTGTGGCACCGGCATAAGCGTCACAGGTTGTCTTTAAGAATTTACGCACGGTCCGACCAAGGGACACCACAGCCGCATCGAAAAAATCGAGCGTATCTGTCGTGTGTAGCTTGGCATAGGCATGCCATGTCGCAAGTTCGAAAAGCACATCTTGCACAACAGAATTGTGTGGAGCGGGTAGGAGACCGTCAAAAGCGGGCATCGCACACTTTGGAACCGTACTAAGCCAGGACTCCGCGCTGTTACATTTTATTTCGTAACTTACCTGTAATAAATCCTCAAAGTCCCTTGCGGCCATTTGTTTCAAGCTTGAAACGTTCCTCGAAAATTTCCGGATTGTATCTCGACCAAACGATGGCACCGCGCGATACCTGCCAATCGGGATGAGTATGTAACCTATTATGGGCGATGATGTACCTTTCGTCCAGCTCCTGGATCATGTGATTCATGTCCCCCCCCTTCCGCGATCAATATTCGTAACAAGTGCGTGAATACCGCCTTCCAAACGCCGCCTTCAACCTCATGTAGTAAGTCAACAACCAAAAGCTCAAAGTAATTGGTTTTAAATTGCAAAAGGCGTTCGGAAAATGTATTCTTATAATGTTTCAGCATATGTTAGTCGTCCGGTTAGAAACACTGGCAGAACGTACGATTGTAGGAACGTAGGATTCATCATCGAGGAGTCTGCGCACTCGCGCACCATCAATCCCTGCACTGGCTCGTCCAATCAGTGTCATAATGAATGTCCCTTCTAGATTTGCGTGCGATAGCATTATTGTGTTATTTCTTCCGTGACACAGAGGACGCGATCCGTTGCTCTCGACGGATCGCGTTCTCTGTGTCACAGCGAGGGAGTTCATGATGTCCTAGATCGAGTACTTATCAACTGAGCGAAGTTCGGATATATTGTGTGATGCCAAGTCCTCTGAGGGTTACCACCAGGTGACCTAGTGTCACGAGTGCGGAAACAGAGTCACTGTTTGGTCCTTATTCCTGCCCGCCAGTTCAGGCAATGTCGCAGACCTCTGCACAGTCCACCGGATCCTCGCCTCCTCGCCCAAGCGAGCCACGTATTTTGGGGGCAACACACGAGGGCGTCAAAACTTCCATTTTTCTCCTACCCATCTTCGGACGTTCTCCGGAAGGAGTTTTTGGATGCTCTGTTAAGGAGGAATGCGATGGTCCGGGAATCTGCAGAAGCGGAGCAAAGATATGAGGATTGGGAGAGTGCCTTACCGTAGTCAAATTGTCGGTGCCAAGGAGGTTCAGGAGATATCTCAAGCACATGACCCCGTCAAGATTAAACTGCGAGGGGGCAGTACATCGCTGCCCTTACACGCATCAAAATGCGGGATTTTTGTTTGTCTAGGAAGGACGATGGATTCCTCCATGCTGCGTTATAGTTGCTCCGAGGTGTAAAAATTGATGATGTCAATTCGAGGTGCATGGCGCTGTGCCAACGGCCTTGGCAACGGGTTGGTGCCGGTGATTTTATGATATACCGGTGATATATCAATACCGCAGTCGACTTCCAACTTCCAGCCGTCGGGTTCCGGTTGAGCGGGCGAGAGTGGGTACAGGAGGGGGTGGTGGTGGTGTGTTGGTGCCGTCGAGCCGGTTGAAGTATATTATGTGGAACTTGGTGGGGAGCTTGATAGGAGGACGCGGTTTGAGAGGTGTTTGAAGGGTGAGGGTGTCGTTGAATGGAAGGCGACTCTGGTCGTGCCGTAGGTTCGGACGGAAGGACAGACTTTATCTCATTTGTAGGTTTACCATAGTGTTGTAGATGTATCGTTATAGACGACTAGTATCGACGGGAGCATGCTTTACGACGAAGGCCTGGAATGAAACAGGATATCAGACATCCATCGTCATCACGTCCAGCAGGGAAAGACGCACAGAAAGTGCTCCAGAATCTGAGCCTACTACTGTGCCGACTGCGTCTCCACCCTTGAACGCGATAATAGTAGGTACCTTTATATTGTCAAGGGGCGTGTAAGTGAGCGCCTGTGATCTAACAAGATCTGAGCATACGCTGGTAATGCGAACTTCATGTGCGACTTGTTCGTGCTTGTCTATATCGACGCTGTAAAACTTGGCGACAGAGTCATGCCAGTTGGAAATATTGTCATAAAGAGGTTTGATTGCTCTGCATGGTGCACTCCACCCTGCCCAAAAGTCGATGAATACGATTTGATCGCCGTTTATCTTGGGTAAGGATGTGAGCCTGATGATCCGGGTGCGTCGTGAATTCGACTTACGACGTTGTAGAATTCTGGAGAGGAGGAGATCTATGTCACCGTCATCGCTAATGCGAGAAAGATGATTGGCAAATGAGTATCGTTTCCGGACTGCGTCCGATGCTGCCGTAATAAATGTCCCTGGAAGGACGATGGATTCCTCCGGTTAATTGAAGTCGCACCGACAACGCGCGTCGGTGTGGTGTAAAAGGTGATGATGATGTCATTTCGAGGGGAACATGCCACAGCCGGCGTTGTGCCAACGGGTTGGGGGTGATATCCGCTGTCAACTTCCAGCTTCCAGCCGTCGGGTTCCCACTAGCCTGAGGGTGGATGTGTGAACGAGGGTACTTGGAAAGAGGGGCCTCGGAGATGAGTTATGTCCGCCTCACTCAGATAAATCTCCGACAGGGTGCCGAGCGCGGCAACCCTTTCGGTGGTGAACGGAGTCTAAAAACAATTGGTTCCGTTTCGTCAAAGGTCCTCTCATTGTCATATTACTTACGACTCGAATGCGGCAGTATTTGAGATACGACGGAGAGTGTCATGTGAAGCTACAGCGATGCACGCGGTGATCTAGTCAACAAGGCAGTATGCGACTGCCTCATTGATCCAATCGATGGTACCGCCACATCTTTTCTTAGGTGAGCGTATTCTAAGGCACATCATTCCGCCGTGAGGCGTACGCAGCGGCAACCAAAGATATATCTCACACACAGGACTTGCCATGCCAAGTCTTTCGTTCTTTTCCCCGAACAAGAGACGTCCCCGTCTTCCATGCATTGTTGTTCATAACTCCATCGAACAAGCCTCAACATGCTCGGTTTGTTTCTCAGGCAGTTTGCGGCGCTTTTCTGGAAGAACTGGATCGTTCTGTCCAAGCACATAATCGTGAGTGTGTCCGAGTGGCCGTCGCAACATCCCTAACAGTTCACGCAGCTTAACTCTGTGTGCTGCCTCCTGCTCCCAATCGGTTACGGAAGTACGTCCGACGTTTGCTATCTGTCTCAGACTTTGCTCATTTCCCTCGCAGTCTTCCTTTCGGTCGCCCAGACATTTCTTATCAAGTCCAATAACGTGTGTGCGATCCCCCTTCAACGTATCGTTTTTTTGACTCCGTTGCAGTATGGCCTGGGTACCCCTGTTCCCATCCAAAACTTCACTACGCAATTTGACGGGTCTCTGTCTCTCATATGGGCCGATGGAACGAATGGCACTGGGGATCCGTCCGCGAGCGCCATAATGGCGTATATAACCAGTGGCTTCAATGAATACCAACTGAGCGCCGTCAAACAGGTCGCCAGCCCCGCCGATATTCCCTCGCAATGTCCGGAGAACTTCAATTTGGTCTCCGAGTGCTACGCCGGCATTGCATTTAATCACCTGCCTATTTCATCCACCGATCCGTCTCCCATCAACTATACAATAAATGCCGATGGCGGTCTCATATACGTCAACGTCTACAGTCACACGAGTGATTTCGAAACTCGTATTTTGCCATTTCAATTAGCTATAGATGAGGTAGCTCGGATGCTCGTCATAGGCTTCTCACTGTTGACTTAATCGTCCTACTAGGCATTTATCTCTCTCAGAGCAGGACAGTCGATTCCAACTCCATTGGAATGGCCATACTCGCAAGAAACCAACCAGCAACAGTCGACGAACATGAGACTGAGTGGGTATTCGAATTACTACAACATGGCTATATGCGTTGTTCACATCATTTCTAGGCTACATACGGGGCATTAGGAATCTGCTCGTCATCGCTCTGTACGTATCTACCACACGAGTATTGGTCTAGCGCTTACCCTGTATGATAGCTTCGTTTGCTATATTGGCCATCTCATACCAACTCCGTGGAGCTTTCACTGGAGAGCGAGCTAATCTGCTGACTAGTCATATGAAGGCAATGGGACTTCTCGACTCAGCTCGGATAATGTACACTTGTCTTTGCAAAGTCGGTTTTTCCTGCCTCATTCACCTTTACAGATCATGGCACCTTAGCATATCTGCCAGCCTGGATTGTCGTGGCATTGATATAACATTACCGAATGTTCACAGCAACCAATGGTGTTCTCGCGGTCCACCTCCTACTTGGTTTCTCACTTGCCAGCTGGTCTTTCTTTGTGGCTGCTCCTTTCGGGAAAAGTCCCCAACTTGCTGCCGTTGTGTCAACATTCTTAGCCATCGTGTTTGCGATTCTTGCGCTGGTGTTCTCTCGTGCCGGCACCGCAGCGGCTACGATATTTACCCTTATCTTCCCTCCCGGGTATTACGTATTTGCCATCCGTGCGATATCATCAGGGTTTTGGTGAGGGTCTGATAAGCAATTACCTAATATTATATTTCAAAAAATGTCTACTTTAGCTGCAATTATGATGTACCAGTAGATAATACTATCTAATGGTAGGAAGCGTTTATGGATAGAGAGCAGATCAAGATGAATGCTGCTCAAGATAATCTTGCTGCTGAATTTGTACATTGATAATTCACATCAAATATTCAGTCTTGGTCATCTAGGCAAGGTGTATGACAAGAGTCAAATCAAACTGCATTCTATTGAAGACAATCTTGCTGCTGAATTTGTACATTGATAATTCACATCAAATATTCAGTCTTGGTCATTTAGGCAAGGTGTATGACAAGGGTCAAATCAAACTGCATTCTATCAAAGACAATCTTGCTGCTGAATTTATACATTGATAATTCACATCAAATATTCAGTCTTGGACATTTAGGCAAGGTGTATGACAAGAGTCAAATCAAACTGCATTCTATTGAAGACAATCTTGCTGCTGAATTTGTACATTGATAATTCACATCAAATATTCAGTCTTGGTCATCTAGACAAGGTGTATGACAAGGGATCAAATCAAACTGCATGTTGGATATTGTATTTTCAAACAGGTCTATCACTGCTGCCATTCTGATGTGAGTAGATATTACTATACAATGGTAGGAAGGGTGTACAAATATGAGCAAGTCAAGCTGTATGCTGTTTAAAATAATCTTGTTGCCAGCTTTGTTCAATGATGATATGTCAAATATTGAACCTCTGCCATCAACCTGACATTCATGATGATGCTGTCAAGGCGGGGATTTCCATGACAAACCAGGACCCATGATGGACCAGTTCATTTGGTGGCTCCCTTTGTAATGTTCCCCACCAACGGCAGCCTTTCAGTTCTCTCAAGTTTGGTGAACATAGGCACCAATGATTTTTGCAGTCTGACTTGGCTATGTTCCCCATTGTTCCCAGCCTTTGGATTCTTTCTGCTCGGTTGAAAGTTGGCATGTGTGGGTCATCACCCCCCACAGATGGCAGCCTTTCAGTTCTCTCAAGTCGGTCAAATACTACAGGTGCTGATACTCATTGCATGTCCTCCCTTGGTTATATTCTCCATCAGTCAAGGCCTTTCAATTCTTCCAATTGGTCGAACGCTGGCACATATGAGCCATTGCAATGTGCATACTAGGTTCTAGTATCATAAGTAAACTTATGACTCTCCTGATCTCGAGCACCAGTCTTTCTTTCTACTTCCATAAGTTGGAACCATGCTCATGGTGCTCCTTGTTTTACATTCCGTTACTGTTGCTAACTCACATCTTATTGTATTTGTAGATCTCACATATCGGGAAGGAGCGCATAACCGCATGGTCAAATGTTGGTGTTCATGCGGCAATTCTGAAGGTGTTATGATATGTATCACCAGTAGATTTGTGGCTCCGTCGACCACCCTCATCTCTCTTATGTTCCTTTCTATTTCTTTCCTGACTATTAGTACTCGATCATTTGTTGCTTTATGCTCCAGTGGATCATTCGCACGAATGACTTTGACCATGTGGACGCGTTAACGCACTGTGCTTCGTGCGTCATTTTCAGACCGTCTGTATGTCGTATCACCTCACGCTCTATGTTACAGGTGATAACTCTTGTCGCTCTATCCTCGTTGTCAATTGCTTCCTCGCAGCTGTTTACGCTCATATCCAAATTAGCGAATAGATCGACCAGTTCTTCCCGTCCGTCAATAGTTATGAATCACCCCACATTATATTATAATGCTGTTCACTGCCCGAGGGTTCCCAGAAGCGCAAAAGACATCACGTTGAAATAATGATGGAAATTGAGGTCGCAGAGATTAGAAACGAACATTCCATTCGACGGATCTGCCAGAAACATGATGTACCGTACGAGAGAATCTACCAGTGTGATAACTTCACAAAGGCTCCGTCTGGACTCTATCCCTAATCTCCGCACGCTTTTGACGAATCCGGGACAAAGCACTATTCTTCGAAGGTAGACGTTCAACATCAGTATACAAAGGGAACACCTGGCTGTTGGAGACATCAGTACCTCGTCACAAAACAGGGGTAGAGTGCAGACCGATTCCACCATGTTAAGAGCTGGTCGACCTCATCCTTCTCTTCCGAATCGTCAAGTAGGTTGAGGATAGTATTGTAAAATCGCTCGGAGTCGGTTGTTAGATCCGTCCGAGAGAAGACTTGGGTAGAACTTAATGCAAACCGAACCTAGGAATAATGCATTACTTAGTAGACACTCGTTAATTTATAAGCGTAGCCAACCTGGGTCGCAATATATGCGATCGATCCCTTCGTAACACATCGCATACCATGGATACGAGCGTTGCCAGATCGCGTGGCCTTGGGCTCCTGCTCGACTGAACTTGGCGAGGTAAATATGTGTTTGAATGCCTATTGAACAATCGATTAGGTCCGTCACGCCATTTGCAGATCGTTGGACTCACCGACACAAGCAAGCTACTTCGTAGCAACCCATTCCAGGGATCTTCAGCATTGTATGCGTAGTTCGCATATAACAGTACTGGCCACTGGTCTCCTGAAACATGCATCTGGCCGTTGACAAGTTTCATCCTCGTCCTGCAAATTCTTATGTTACATCAATTGTGGCAGGTAGCTCGAATACGTACTCGGAATTTTCCCAGTCGAGGCCAGCTGGGCACAAAAGTGCACCAGTGCGTTCGTGGTTAAAGCCACGACCACATTTGACATTCCGTGGAATGTGAGGGTTTAGAGACTGCCCTTTGGGAGTAATCCAATCGATTACCGCACTTTTCATACCCTTCGTATCGTCTGCCCTTGCACCGTTCACACCTTTTTGAACCTGCTCGAAGAGGCTGGTAAGTAAACACCGACAAGTGAGCCTATTAGTTACCAAATCTGCAATAGCAACCACATCCTCCTCGCATGCCTCCATAAGCCGGGCCTCTAAGCCTGGTACCATGCGCAGTAGCTCGCGGAATATCGAGTACTCCTTTCGTTCTCTGTTCGAGGAATGGATAAGGTACGAAATCGTTTCCGATGAGTGGGTACCTACATCGCGGTTAAGGACTCAAGGTCATCAGCGTCGCTACCCATGGTGATCAGTCCATTCATGAGAAGACTTTGTAGATTACAGAATGCGTGAACGGTGCGACCGAAGTGTCGACCATGATGGACCAAGGGATCTTGAGTCGTTCTAACAGAATAAGTTTAGATTCCATCCGACACAAGCAGTACGACTCACGGCCTTTTTCTTGGTCCTAACTGCAATGAGTTGGTTGCTGCACGCTTTTGGCCCGGGGATGCATTTGAAGCAGAAGCATTGTCACCATCACCATCGGAAGCCATTTGATGAAGAAAGGGATGAACACTTGGGAGGGAAACCAAGAGACACTTGAGCTGAGTCGACAGATGCGACGCCTTTTATATCAGAACAGGGATTGATGGCTGAAAGCGGTCGTTCAAATGTCATTCGAGCCGATCGGAAGTGGAAGGAAGAGCCAAGAGCTCGGCGGAAGTGAAGTTATCGGACATTCAAGTACAGCAGTAACCGATCGGATATGGGGCTTGCTATTAGCCCCAGGAGGTGGCTGCGCTGGGAATTATGACAAGAGATCCACAGCCGGTCGGTTAACAAGACACCTCGGGCTTGCAATGATTTAACTCATCTAGAACACCGTTATCTCGTCGATTTCCCCTACACTGGGTAAGTCCACGTATGCCTGATCCTGATATTCACTCAAATTCCAATGTTAGTAATTGCCTTGATCGACAAATTCAAAGCAGAAAATACCAAACTATCATAGCACCAGTCACGGTTACCAACGCAAGTCCATCTCATCCCACTGAATTATACTATATGAGGTCTAACAGGTTGTAGCCGTGTGTCAAGTAGAAAAATTATCGCAATCATTGTCGATATTGGGGACTCAGATTCCACTGGTATACCCTGTAACCAGTCAGGCGAAAGCGAGGGGATGAAGGAAAGTAGACCTGAGATAAAAACCATGCTGGACGAGCTTTTGCGCGAAATAAGAGCTGTCAAAGAGGAGGTGCCAAGAATTTGGGGGGACATAGCTTCCATAGCAGTCACCATTTGCGGAGACACTGTCGAGGCAGCAGCCGTTGGAGTTGGCCGAGAGTATGGCAATAGACATTGTAGCTTGTGTTGTCCTAAGGTTCACGAGTCTGGACCACGACAGACTCTATGACTTGGATCACGACAAGGGCGCAGAACCTTGTGATCATGAAATTACGGTTGGATGACTAAATAGTTTGCATTGAATACAATTTCTTGTGAACTCTTCTTCGACTAGGAGAGAACATTAACAAAATGGGACGGGGAAGGCGTAGGTAAATCACCCGTCGATGATTGGGTCAAAAGAAACCACAAAAGAAATCACTATGGTCACGTTCTGTAGCACGCAATCAGAACCACGTTCGGCGTTGGGCTAGGTACAATAGACTTGGCGCGGGTGCTATTTCGTTGTGTCGAAGAAGTGCGGGTGTCGAACGAAGTGCATCGCTAGTAATCACTTCGGTCGCCTCGGCGACAGCCTGTTCAGCTTGATGTTCGTTTTCTTTGGCACTCTCGACAACCAGCGCAAACTTGATGGTGAGATCAGAGCCATCGGAGGTATCATTCATGTTGGAAAGACGCTTCTCAAATACTTTGATCGAAGAGAACACATCAACAAAACGAGCGACAAGATATCGGTGTGATCGTACCTCCATCGGTGAGTTTTCCCAGCACGCTACCGATTGTATCACTGAGACTCCCGATCAGTTCATCCTTTGGTGGAATGCGGTGATTTCGGAAAACATTCACTATGAGGACAGAACGATCGTCGCCATCACTGACAGAAGAAGTTGAGTGTGCTCTGGCGTAAACAACAAAAATGGACGCACAGAAACAGATCATCATCCCAAGTGGTGAGGTTCTCTTTCTCTTTTTTTATTATCCTTCGTCAGGTGCGATACGGTATCGCCTACGGAAAATTTGACTTGAAATTGCCTCGAGAGCGGAAGTTTGCGCCGCCCGACCGTGCAAAGTTTAATGTCTGATAAAAAGACATGCATGTCAATCCTT
>JBBPPA010001497.1:0-11803 GCA_038091735.1 Leccinum pellstonianum | reverse complement strand
GCTAGACACAAACTCAGTGGAAACGCTGCAGAAACCTCGACGCTTGCCTAAAAAGGGTAAAATCGCGGACCCCAGGCACCTGCTAGCGTAGGGACGTAACGGGAGTCAGTGTTCGGGAATCGCCGAACGCACGCCTCTTGCATGTAGACCTTTTAACCATCTACCTTCTGGTGCTGCAATGGCTACCTACTGTCGAAGTGTTGGTAGAGCACGATCTGGGTATGTTGACACTCAACAAATGCAGTGTTGTTCATTGCTGATTTGTTGAGAGCGTCCAGGAATTGGACAGTCTAGGGGCAAGTCTAGGGGCCGGTCTATCCCCGAGACTTGGGGCAAGTCTGGGGGCACTACGGCAAGTGCGGTGTCTCAATCGCTGTCGTGGCTGCAGCCCTGCAGGTCACCATCAGTGCGCCGACGCGATGGCCGATGCTGCTGACAACAACAACAACAACAACTCACGCCGGTCGCTGGACAGTCGCCCTTGTCCTGCTAGTGTCTGCCCCATCCCCATCCCCATCCGACAACGACAACGACATCCTTGTCCTCCCTTGCTCAACGCTCACCCCTCTCTGTAGTAGTTGTTGGCTCGACGACGACGACGTCATGGCATGACATGCTGACGCCGACGCAGCGCAGTGGGTGACAACACGACGTGGCACCACAACGCGACGGCGTGCCATGATGCGACGCAACGACAACGACGCAGACACAAAGGCTGGGTGAGGCAGGGTGACAAGGCAGCATTGCCGCAGCAATGACGCGACGACGTGACGCCATGCCCCGGCTTGGTACCAACTTCAAGACACGACATGACGACGCAATGACATGCCCTGGTGTGGTACCAAGACACGTCGACGACGATGAGACGTCGATGATGCCGGACACAACGACGACGGCACGCCAGTGGGGTTCCCCAACGCGACGCAACGCTGAAACGACAATAACAACAACAATACTTGTCTGCCCATCCTCCCAGCGTGCAGAAGCGGTCACGCAACGCGCACGATCGTACGTGTTGTGCAGTTGCTCTTGCACGCTGCCGTCGTGATTGAAGTTCCGCACTTGCCGTGCCGTAGTGGTGCCGTAGTGCCCCCAGACTTGCCCCAAGACTCGGGAATAGACCGGCCCCAAGACTGGCCCCCAGACTGGCCAATTCCCAGACTTTCTGGATTTGTTGGTCTTGAAGCAGCCTGCATAACCTCGGACGAAGTATTGTTCGCGCGTCTCACATTTACACAGAATTCAGTGCGTGCACATATTTGTGCTGCGTGTTCCCTGACCACTTTTTCGTGATTATCCACGGAGTCGGGGATTGGCACATTCCTGCGCCACTACGATGTAAGTAAATAAGTACGTTAACGAGAGAATTTGTATGAACACTTCACACGCCCCTTGTGTCCATGCCTCGCTGTCCCAGTTGCAGCAAAATCCTCCCCTCAGATGATGCAGTGCTACGCCACATGAATCAGCCTGCCTCTCGCTGTTTTGGTTGGGTAAACGATTTGGTTCAAATTGGTGAGCTGATCGAACAAGAAGCCGAACAAAATATTCAGAAGAGCCCCTTGCCGCGGCCAGCTGCGCGAGCATCTGGAGATTGGATTGTGCCGGATGAAATGAATGAAATAGATGGGATGGATGTAGATCAGCCTGAGGACCCCTACGATGGCACTGTGGAGGAGTTTCCAGGTGCTGCCGCGGTCTTCTCGCACCAACCGAATTCCTTTTTAGAGCGCTTCGACCGGGATCAATTCTCAAATCAGCGTCATTCAAACCTATATTACCCATTCGCGTCTCGTGCAGACTGGGAATTTGGGCTTTGGCTGACACGGTCCGGCTTGAGCATGACCGCTATCGACAGCCTTCTGTCCCTTGAATTAGTAAGTCTTGCCACCGTTCGACTTCCATGATTCAGTCTAACTTTTTAGGTAAAATCCCTCCCCCTCTCATTTCGGACAGCGCGTTCGTTGCGCGGCCTTATCGAGCTCCTTCCCAGCGGACCGGAATGGCAGTGTCGCATCCTGTCGACGAAAGTGCCAACAAAGTCGCCGGTCAGACTCTTTTACCGTGACCCGGTCAAATGCTTAGAGGGGCTTTTTAATCACCCCTTGTTCCATGATAAGCTTGACCTCGTTCCCCGCCGTGTCTACCGAACGGCTGAACGACTTGTCCGCGTTTACAGTGAATGGATTACGGGGAACGCTGCATGGGAGATGCAGGTCAGGGTTTTGTCATTGTCATCATACATTGATCCTGAATTCACTCACTAGACTCAAATCCCTGATGGAGCTACCCTCCTGGGTGTCATTCTCTCGTCCGACAAGACGAACATCTCAGCGCTCGTCGGAGACCGGTGTGCCCATCCGCTTCTGCTCGGACTCGCCAACATCCGCATGTCGACTCGCCTGAAGCTATCGTCCGATGCTTTCCTCCTCACCGCGCTGCTTCCAATTCCTAAATTTATCCACAAGTCTAGACGTATTCGTAGTCTACTCGCCGATCGAATCATCCATGAGTCTCTTGATATCATTCTTCAACCCTTAAAGGATGCTGCTCGTTTCGGCATAATGATGGACGACCCTCTCGGTAATCTACGATTTTGCTTCACGCCTGTTGCTTCGTATATTGTTGACACACCAGAGGCCTGCCTGCTCGCTGGAGTAGGGGGAAAGACGTCACCCGTCACAACCGCAATGTACAAGGACTTCGGAGACCCGAACCAACATCCATTACGCACAAAGTCCCATACATTGAACCAGCTCAAACGCATCAAGGTTCACCCTGACGACCTCCGGCAATACCTCAAAGCCGCGCAAGAGTTTCGTTTAAACGGCGTCGCATTCCCATTTTTCCGGGACTGGTGCATGGCAAATCCCGCAAGATTTTTGACCCCAGAGCCGCTCCACGGTTGGCACAAGAAGATATGGGATCACGCGGTCAAATGGGCTATCAATATCATGGGGGCTGAAGAACTCGATTTCCGTTTCTCTATTCTTCAGCCTTCGGTAGGATTTCGACACTTCGGGGAAGGGATATCACACCTCAAGCAGGTGACTGGGAGAACGCAACGAGACGTTCAAAGGTCACTCATTGGGGTAATTGCTGGTCCTGTCCCTCGAGGCGTAGTCACCGCAATCCGCGCACTTCTCGACTTTTGTTATCTCGCACAGGCTCCGGAACTCGATGATACCGACTGCGATGCGTTACTCTCGTCGTTACGCATTTTTCATGAACACAAGGAACACATTATCAGAGCCGGGGGACGAAGAGGAAAGAAGAAAAATATAATAGAGAATTGGTACATCCCAAAGCTTGAACTACTCCAAAATGTCGTTCCTTCCATCCGGGACTCTGGGGCACCGTTGCAGTGGACCGCTGATATAACTGAACATGCTCACATCCTAACAATTAAGCATCCGGCTCGCAGGAGCAATAATGTTGACATTGACCCCCAGATTTGCAGATATCTCGACCGCCTCGAAAAATGCTCAATCTTCGAGCTTGCGACGTCCCTTCGAGAGCTCCAGGGTGGAGCTGTACATTCTGATATAGATGATGCTGAACATGCTTCCGACACTGAAGCATTAGATGATGCTGGAGTTGCTATGGACGGTGACGCTCAACTCTTCCACTTGGTTGCAAAGCTTGGTCAACCGACGCGTTCTCCTACCGACTACTTCTCCAAGGTACGCGAATTGTCGGTCGCGCCTCCCGCTTCTGCCCCTTTTCCACCTCGCACCTTCGTTACTGGTGCTGGTCACACCGCAATTAATCTGGCCAGGGACGCCAAGATTAGTCGTGGCGCCATCGATGACATTGCTACCAAATTCCAGATTCCAGATCTTCGGGCGGCCCTTGGTGATTACGTTCTACGAGAAACATCGAAACTACCTCATTCCGTCACTGGACCCCGCTCCTCACCCAGCGATTGCCACATCCCTTTCACTCACCTTGCTGTCTGGCATACGGTGCGCCTCCAACAGATGCCATTCTACTCAGGCGGTGACTTGGCGCCTGCACGGACCATCTCCGCCTCTCCACCTTCCGCTTCATGGCGGCATGGTCGTTTTGATACAGTTATATTCAACATCGATCCTGACAAGGACTGGCCACAGTCTGGACTTTCGGGTAAGCCATTGTCTTCAAGAGTTTGAATGCAGTTCATCTTCCTTCCTTACTTCGCAGGTCATTCCATAGGGGAAATTCATCTGATTTTTCGCCCGGTACCACCTTATGGTCAGAGACCATGGTGGTCCCGCAAATTTCTCGTTTATGTGTGTCGGTTCAACATTGTTTCTCAAGGTAGCCGCGAATGTGATTCGGCTACCTCCATGCACGTTCTCCGGCGAGCGACGCGGGCAAATGGAATGCACCTAGGCGATGTCATTCACCTGGATCAACTTCGTTCCCCCGCAAACCTAATCCCGCGGTTCGGTAAGGCCGCAAATAAGCGCCTATCGTCCTCCAACAGTCGGGCTTTGTCTGATGAATTTTGGCTGAACAAGTACTGGGACAAGGAGTTTTTTTTTGCGCTCTACAATAGCTCTAAGTAGTATACTATTGCCCTTTGTCCAGTACTGTGCTGTTATATGGATGTCATTTATATATATCACAATCATACCGTCACTGGACTTTTTGATGTGACGTAAGTGTAACCCAAGACTCTCTGACTCCGAGTCGGAGTCGCTCCCGGCTCTACATATCCTCGTCATCAAAGTGCTGTCCACCTCAGACAAGTCTGTAGTATCAGTGGGAGGGAAATGGTCGTTCATGGTTTCGTCCAGCGGGATAAAATTGGGTTGAGAAGTGAACAGATTTGGCAATGCTTGCTCTTCTTGAGGTTATCTCGTGAGTTTCTTATTACTTTTCGTTAGCTCGTCCTTACACTACTAAGTCTGCTTCAGAGCTCCCCAACCGTTACAACTGGCTTCTGCGCTGTGGAATATACAAGTTTTCCCCCTAATCGAGACCGCTCTCCTCAAAATTTCTTTACCCTCCTTACAGCAGGAGACACATCCATCGCTACGAGCGCGGGCCGTGCATTCATAACGGAAGCTCTCAAAGTGCCCAATTTTGGGGTTTCACTCCTTGGTACGCTCGCCAAGCTTTCCTGGGGTGGATGGAAAATGGTGCTCTTACCTACCTTGACTAGATCCACTAGCGACCTCTTCGCAGCAGAGCCGAGACAAACGTTGCGTTTATTTGCAAGCCTCAAACACCACGATAAAGTTGGCGAGGTGGACATCGTATGGAGATGTACCATCGACAATTGGCTTCGCGAACGGCTGTCTCGGTGGGAACGCAATTTGGATCATGTAGATGAGTCTGTCTTATTTTCCTCGTCATGAATACAAGAGCCCTCTCCTCTTCTTCACCCTTACCCTCTTCTCCTCGTTCTTCTTCTCGACCCATGGACTAAGTCTCTGATTCCTCTCAGCTCATTACCCTGCTATGTCTTCTTGGTCCGCTCGCATAGCCTTCTGCCGTTGCCGCCATGCGTCGAGAAGACGCCGGTTTTATTGGTAGGGATTGTCGAGCGCACCCAACCCAGATGTTTCGCGGAATGCGTCCCATGTAAACGTGGCATGGGTTTTGTCGACATGTATATGCACTCTTGCGTGATCGAAGAACGCATCATGGAGACGTCAAGTCGATTTGATGGGGTGGACTAAGACGGTGGTGCAGTGCTGGTCCTGGTCTTAGTGTGCCATTAACGGTTTAGTCAGTCTCACACAATCAAAGCTAAGACGAAACCTCGCTCAAAGTAATTTTCTCCAGCTCACCGACGCCCGACGTTTTGACATTCTCAGAGTTGTACTTGCACTTGCGGACGTGCATTGTCTCGCATTCGCGATCGTTACGACCGATCGCGCTTAAGCTTCTAGCCTCCAAGTTGGTGAAATCGTCTTCGGGAGAGCAAGACGCACTGAAGTCGTGTTTGCAGGGAGAGGAGGTCTCCCTAGATATTCAGGGAGTACACGAACTCGTGCTGCGAATCAGTCGGATCGGCCAGGTGATCAAGGGTGACGAACCGCTGAACTGACCTTGTATCAGATGGTTGACCTGTGCGTTTCTCGTCTCGCTTTCGTTCGACTCTGACTTGAACGTTCCTGTACAGCTCAACTGAAGGTCAATCTGCGACCACTGTGGTCGCCGGCAGCAGTGGCGCTCCCGTCCTTGGCAAAGCAATTCGGAAAGGGCTGGCAAACGAATGTCAAGGCTGATGGGTCACAAGCCCCATCAGATACTGTCATTCCATTACCGAGTGGCAACCCGGATCAGTGGTGTCAGACACGTAGCCGACGTGATGATGAATCTCTTTTGACATCGCTTCTCGTTCTTCGTTCTTTGTTTCAACATTGTTTCATTTCTTTCGTTTTAGTAAATTTATTGGAATGCTGACATCTCTTCTGTTACTTCCCTTGGGTCGACGTGCTGGGTGTTCTCGTTCCACGTATGGTTTCGATGGACGATTATGACCCGTGTAGATGGTTCGCGAAGAAGGCCCTTCATCACTCGCTCGTGGTGTTCGTCCAAACGTCTTCCGAAGTGTATTGATGAACTCGAGTCAACTCGCTTCGTGAGTGCTTGATCGTCTTCCCCAAGGCAGATCGCGGTTACTGACTTCGCTGGCTAGTTACGACTTCTTTAAGTCCGAGCTCCTGAAGACACCGTACTTCGCGGACAACATCTATTGCCACTTTACGGCCAGTTTCGCTGCTGTATGTTTCTCTTTGATTTGATTTGTTATTGGTTTGGAAGGGGAAATGCTGACGCGGATGAAAATTGGACAGGGCACGGTAGCCACTACTATCTGTTCGCCTGCTGATGTCCTCAAGAGTCGTATCATGAACGCCAGCGGACCTGGATCCAGCGTACGTTCTTGTCCTTTCCTGGTACATAAGATGGGCTGACTTATCCCCTTTCTACGTCGTTCTCTACATAGTCAACGATGGGCGTGATACGAGCATCGCTCGCAAAAGAGGGCCCGATGTTTATGTTCAAAGGCTGGCTCCCGGCATGGATGCGTCTGCAACCGACGACCATTCTCATATTCCTCACGCTCGAGCAGCTGAAACGAGGAGTGGACTGGCAACGGGGCACATTGTAAAAACATGGGAACAGGCCGCAATATTGCTTCGATGCGGCCCTGGTAATGTGCATTGCGAGGGAAGATAACTTGATTATTCTTCATGTGCACACTAGAGTTGTGTTTTTAGGATTGGTGATCATGTTTCGCATTTCGACGTTGGGCGGCGTCTTCCACTCTACCCACATTTTACTTGACGCTACTACTCTTTTTTTCCATCCCATCGGAGGTGATTTCCTTTCCCGTTATTTTCTGTGTGTGATACCAGGTACATAGGTACATACATATTCATAGACCTGTACGGATGGATTGTACGGAGACTCTGATGGGTTACTACAGTTTCGATGACATAAGCAAATACCTTGCAAATTCTAACCACATTCTAATGGTTAGGTTCAAAGTGAGTTCCATTTCGTCGTGCACTCATGTCATGGCAAACGTCCATTACCCACACAGAACAGATGGCTGCTCGTCGAGTTTGTATCCCTCTCGAGCGATAAATCTCCATCAAGTGCTTCGTTTGACGCCAAACACGTCTACGCCGCCCTCCGACAAAGCGTCATCTCGAATTTCGGCGATGCAGGGTGGGGCGCCGTCGGGAGTTCGATGTCTGGCAAGTCCAAACAAAAACCTGTTGAAAACGATCGCCCGTTCTGACGCGAGTACGTCTAACAAGGACAGTCAAATACTTTTCACCGACGACCCATCTCTGCATCGTCCGCGTCGCGCGTGACCAGCACACCATCGCATGGGGTGCCGTGACCCTCCTCACGTCCATCCAGGGTATCCGAGTCGTTCCGCACGTCGTGCACGTTTCAGGTTCGTCATTGTCGTCTGATGATGTGTTTCCCCTGTATTGATCATCTGTTGTAGGAACGATCAGGCACGTTCAGCTGGCTGCGATCAAGCACAACGGACAAGTCGTCGCGCGTTTTAGGGCGATGGCGAAGACGCCAGGTGAGTCGTCCCATCGAGCGTAGAACGACGACGACGACGTTTGTCTTGCAGGGCAGTATCATGCTCAGGATTCTTACGAGCGGTACCTCGCTCAAAGCACGCGAGAAATCGAGTCGTTGCGGGAATGATAGTTTTGAAATCGCGAGGTGATTTTTGAGGGATTGGTACAGGTGACTCACGAAACATGCGCCTCTTAAGTGGCGGCCGGGGATATGTTCAGCTCTGCGAGTCTGTGAATGCCACAGCATGTTGCTAATTCATTCGTGGTTTACGCTTTTTCTTTTCCGTGCCACCTTCTACTAGTCCAAGGGGGGCGAGAAGGTTGGTGGGATGGATCGAGTGTCTCGATTTGCCCAGATGGATGAAATGGCGAAACTGTGCCGGTACCCGAACAGTCCTTGGCTACATACTATCGGCGCATCCGTGTCCCTGATCGTCCACATCGATGTCGCCATACCGCGCAAGCAGCATCTCAGCTACCAGATGTTACAAGGGGTCATGGAGTGGGAACTGGCCTGCAGATGGGGAACGCTTATTGATCGGTTGATCTCTTCCTCCGCAGATACTGTGGCCATGAGAGTGACAAGGCCAATATCGCTGTTCGAGTCAGATCGAACTGATGATGCAAGGTTATCAGGAAGTACTCGTTGAAAGGATATGAGAAAATGTTAGTTTGACACTGCTCCAGCGTCAAGGATAAAGTGTCTTCCACTGGGATAATGTCAGGATGTGGTGAGATATTTGGCAGGATGTGAGTGACCCTGTCTCCTACCTAGTGCCAGCCGGAATAAAAAGCTGACAGCAAATATTTGTAGTATGTAAGTACCTCATTTCAGTGCACTAAACTACAAGACATCCTCCGACCACTTCCCGTCTACCAAATGATAAACATACCAGATATAGTCTATGTACTTCAGATTGCTGAGAGTAGAAACAGGACCAAGCTCTTGTCGTGAAGGATACGTTGCATTCTGGGCAAGTTATCTGATGTGTCATGCAACTGGTCCATTCAACCCAGATATACGACCATGGTGAGATGCATACCGTTCATGGATAGGTTAAGATCTGGGTCCTGGAGGAAGTAAAAGGATGTTAGTCGACCATTTGAGACACTGAATATGGGCATGAATCGACTTACCTCGTCATCAAGCACCAGTTCATTCAGATTCAGCGTGAACAAGCAAAGGGAAGAAAGGTCCTTCCACGCAGGATCCTCCAACATACTTTCCACGACATTTGTAGCCAATATGCAAGCAGATTTCTCATCGACCGAGAAATGCAAGTCCTGGAGGGACTGCGGCGCTTTCGCGAGAACAACATTCAGCTTTGGCGTATAGGGTGGGCCCAAGCCGTCGGAGAAAACATCCTGAAAAGCATAGAAGTGCAGCTCTGTGATGGCAGACTGTCGCAGCCAATCTGCCTTATCGATAGCACAGAAATCTATCGCAAGTGTGCGCAAGTATCCTGTATCGACGAAGGCAATGATCTGCTGGTACCCGGAGAGACAGTCAACCACCCGAAGTTGAACGTTGAGACTCTTTCAGCTTGAGACTCTTTTCGGGTTCGGTGTGCACGGGAAGTTGCAGAAAGACACACGAGTTGAATTCCAAATCTTCGACCAATGGCAGCGCCGCGAACAAGCTCCAGTACTCTCCGTCCATGTTACAGTTTATAAACTGGAGATTGCGGATGATGTTCTTGATGTGCGACATTGCAGCGATACACCTCTTTGCATATAGGACGTCCCGACATAGGTGAAAGCAGCACCCCCTCACTGATTGAGCAAGCGCAAGCGCAAGAGGCTGCTTCTCGGCGATCTGTGCACACAGGAGAGATCCAAGCGACTCCACATATAGGGGGTACCGAGAAACCAAGTGGTTATTGATCCACTTAAGCGGCACCCAGATAGGGTATTGGGGCATCACTAGTAGGAAAGTTGTTCCAAGGGTGCCTTCCAGGTATGGACCAACTGCCCCAGCCCCGGAAGGGCGGCGGTCAACCTTCCAATGTTCTTACCATGAACTCCGACCAAATAGATCAAACTCATAAATATAGAGTATACCAGGAACATTCGCGATGATTCAAGTGAGGTCCGCAAACCCGACCCGTAATTTACCGAGGTCGAAGACACTGTATACGCCCTGCAAGAAAGTGTTCCCAATGTTCCAAAAGTCTAGGCCATATAGTCAGAACGACTCCATCCAGTGCCGCACAAGGGCCCAAGGGGGTGGAATCAGGAAGCGATAAGCACTGAAATCTCACCGATACGCGAGTGCTGAGCGACAATACTGCTGAAACAAAAGTGAGAACCTTCCTCGATTGGATTGAGTCTGAGAGTATCGGGAGGGATTTCAAACGTCCTGCCACCGAAGGTGAGGCCCAGTGCTGGGAAAGAGTCGCACGGTACTGCAGGCTGTCGATAAAAACAAGGTACCGAACGGAATCGGAACTCACGGTAATAATAACCAAAGCCTTCATGTTCCATGAGGGTGCCGCCAAGGCGATCGTACAAGTTTGAAACTCGTTCCCAGTCTCCGTAGATGTAGTTTGCACCAGTGTCGAAAACAACAGGTACATTTTCGAGGATTTTATTACCATCAACACGAATATCATCCATGGACACATGCCAGAATCCCTACATAGATGCCAATTTCAGCGACACTATCCACTCCCATCTACCGTTATAACTCACAGGAATTGTTACGGGTGTATAAGTGATGTCACCATGGTAGAGCCACCTATTTACCCCACCGACCCACATCTCGGCCCCAGATGAGGAAAGTTTAAGGGAGAATACCGGATCGAATCTCTTATTTTTGGCGGAGAGAAACAGCGGAGGAGCGCCAAGTTTCGAGATGGAATCAAAGGCCAATCCCACTACACCGCCTGCAGGGTATTGAGCCATCTCTGGCAATGAAGTGTACTGCCATGTTGCAGAACCAAAGGTTTGTTCGGATGCCTGGCTTGGGGTCAGAATACAATGGTCATGCTCATAAGCAATAGAAAACATACAGTGTATGCACCAATGGTTACGCGGTCAATAAATTGCATACCTTTGACTATAAGGGATCCATCTGAATTTGAGAGCTCAAATGGCTTAATCAGTTGCTTGGCAGATTTGGATAAGATGGGATCCCAGTGGTCGAGACCAAGTGTGGAATGTCCAGGAAAGCCGCTTTGCACCACCCATGTATCGCTGCGTCTACTTGAACAAAAACAGTTGTGTGAAGTCAAATAGAGTACCTACGCTGCACCAGTGTCCAATTGGACTGTGACATAGATCAGGGTAAACACATACCGGAATAATACAAATGAACTTACCATACAAGGTCTGGGGAGGAGTGCCAATCGAAATCTGGCCCATCCAACCACCATATTGATGACTCGTCATCAGCGGGACCCTAGCGCCTCGGTTTCCGAGTTTGGACTCGCTGACGGCGAAAGGATGTATCGTCCCCGTGTTCATCTCGTAATTGTCTAGGCCACAAAGGATCTTCCTAAAAAGAGCCTGAGTAGATCAGATATCACAAACGGTTCATTCCACGTACTCCCTGACTGATATGCCATGAGAGGTGATCGACTCGAGGTCAATGCTTTCGTTGTTCGGAAAATGAGGGTTTCGGGCGAGTGGTCATCACTGAAATCAAGATGCCATCATATTACCATATTTCGATTGCCAAATTAGCTCAAATTTTTCCTGTGATAACAATCAATTGCGAGGGATTTTACTGGTATTCGAAATACTAGTAGCAGTATGTC
>JBBPPA010001496.1:0-11808 GCA_038091735.1 Leccinum pellstonianum | reverse complement strand
CTTCGTGGCAGTGTCCTGTTTTGGTGCTCTCAATGGTAGTACTTCTCGTCGGATCCCTAATTAATCGCTGACCCAAAGTAAACCAAGGTTCGACGTACACTGCTGCACGGCTTATCCGGGCTGCGGGACGAGAAGGATACCTCCCCGCAATGTTCAGCAAGCTGAACAAATCGCGAAGAACCCCAGTGAACGCCATCCTGCTGCAGACGGTAATGACGATCGCATTCATAGCGTTTGGAGGCGGGTTTCGATCTCTGGTCAACTTTTCGGTGGTAGCATCTTGGTCGTTTTTCTTTCTGACTGTACGTCGCGAGCACTTTCTCGTATGCTGTGGAAATATGAGTATTGACGACCATATTCAGGTGCTCGGACTAGTTATACTCCGAGTAAAGGAGCCAAACCTCTCAAGGTAATCGTTTCTGTTTATATATTCCCAACGACGCTGACATGATGTCAGGCCATACAAAACGTGGATCATTACGCCCCTGACGTTTTGCGCTGTTGCGATATTTTTGTTGTGCATGCCAATTATTGCGGCACCGCTGGAAGCGGTATCCGTTCTTGGTGCGTAGGCTTATCTCATCTCGAGTGTACTCGAGTAATTGGGACCGCTTGCAGGCTTTGTACTTGCTGGTGTACCTATGTACTACCTCACAAACAGAGCAGAGTCGGCGAAGCTTCCATTCTTGTTGAGTAAGTTAACTCGGTCATGTGTGATCCAGGATATACGCTGAGGAACTCTGGCAATAGACTTTGTAGGGTCATTTTTCGATCGAATACGAGGACGGCCGAATTCAGGTGCTGGATGGCAAGCGGTATCCACGGAAGCCGACGAAGTGGAGATGCGCACGAGCGGTAGGTAATGACGTTACCATGTTCGTCAACGGAGAGCGACGAGTGTTTGGTTGGGAGGGCATGGGTTCGCGGATACCATGCTATTTGGAGATCCGTGACGATGGACTGCCAACGGTCCTGAAGCATCCGCTTCGGCTTTCGGAAGATCCCAGAGGTGCTGTGCACGCAGGACCTTCCACTAAGTAGCACACGCACCATGTCGTCTTCTCATCCATCGTCGCGATAGATCCAGATTATTAGTTGCATCAGAGATGGATTCTTTGTCGCGCACGCTCTTCGCTGGACCGTTTCAGACGAACGGTCGAGAGTGCGTCAAGACTCAAGACATGGATGGGCCGTGCCTGCGCAGACTCCGGGGATTGATCAGGCTAGAAGCACAAAACCGTCTGCTGATCCCTACAGTGGCTGATAACGTAGGAGATCGAGTGAAACCGCAGTAATCTGATTGTTGGTGATCCTGCTTTAGTCTCGGAAAAGATCGTAACTCGAAAGGAGAACCGTATCACTTTTCCGAGGCAACAATCGGCCGTTGACTCAGGCAAACTCCGGGAGTTGCGTGAGATTTCGGATGGAGTGGGGCGTTGATCAATCTCGCGCCACGGTGGCTGCGTGATATAAAGTGACCGGGTGAATCGGTCAGCCATCTTGCTCTTGTTCCATCCTATCCACCCGATCGTACCCTGCAGTCTATTTGAATCTACTACCATGGTGCGAGAACAGGCAGGGCCATCGAGACTAGATACTAACGTGGTTCATGTGTGCAGGGCGAATATGAATTCAATGTCAAGGTACTGTATTATCTGTTATCTGCACGAGTCTCTGTTCCTGTGTGCGGATGCTGATGTGACCGGGGCTTAGATGACTTGCGCGGGATGTTCTGGCGCAGTCGACCGAGCACTCAAGAAAGTAGAAGGTGCGCAGTATTGCCAAGACCATAGCGAGACAGAAGATGAGATGCTGCGGATGGCATGTACTAATAGGGATTACATACGACGTGAGCTTGGAGAAACAGACGGTGGTGGTGAACGGAGACGTCCCATACGACACGGTGTTGGAGAAGATCAAGAAGACTGGAAAGGAGGTCGGTCGTTTCGACAAGTCTATTGTTTTTGCTAGACTGACTTATGATCCAGGTGTTGAGTGGCAAAGTAGTAGTACCGTAGCTATAAATAAACACACGGCGAACTTACCTTCTCACGTGAGGGAAATCGAGTTACTTACTTGCAGTCATGTTGTTGTGATCGTCCTATTTATTTATTTTCTACTCTCAGCTCCGTGTTTCCATGTCATGGCCTCCCCTGGAGATCCGTCCACCCCAGCCTATTCGGACACACTCGAGTGGATCACGGCCTTCCTTACCGTACACTCTCTCAGCATCCCCAGCCGTCGTTATTCCTTTCTCCTCTGGCTAGCCTTCTTCGTCGTATTCCTCGCCTTCGCCGTCCTTCACTGGACTGGTCTTAGAGGTGGCTTCTTCGGTGCCATCTTCTCAAAATGGTCCCTCCGTCGTCGAACATGGCGCAAGAACCATATTTTGAATCTGGCTGCGAGCAATGGTCAACCCAACCGCCAAGTCTCTCCGCTCCCGTCCAACGCACAGCTCCTCGCATTGTCTGTCTTCATTCTGGTCACCTCGACACTCGCTTTCGTGGGTCCTGATTATTTGGACCCAAGTTTAACGGTCTGGCAATTGCGGACGCGGTCGTATGACACCTCATCCTTCGTGTCATACATGCCTCAGTATACGATCTCAAAGTCCCTCTGGTCCTCGTCTGCTAGGACTGGTCAAATCGCGTTCGCTCTCTTTCCCTTCTGCGTCATACTTGCCCTCAAAGCGCCTCCCTTTGCTGTATTCGCCATCCCCTTCATGACACAACTACACTTTGACAAGCTCGGATATCTGCACAAATGGGCTGGAAGGCTCATTTGGTTTTTCTCCTTTATCCATGTTGTCTTATGGAGCATTCAATTGGCTAAAGATGTCAACTCATCCACCGGTCGTGTAGCTTATGTCTATGCCTGGTCTTATGCTCCCTTTATATTCGGCTGGATCGTACGCATGCTCGTTTTTCCTTTCCACTCAGCGCGTTGATCCCATCTCAGGCATTTACACTTCTTACGTTGATCATCCTTCTCTCGCTACGTCCTATCCGGAGGCGGTTTTATGAATCCTTCTACTTCTTGCACGTTCTCCTTGTCCCCTGCATGCTGGTCACGGCGGGGTTCCACCACCCAACTGTTGCCTGGTGGTGTTGGGCTGCTCTTGTTCTCTGGTTGGGTGAACGTCTCTGGCGGGGAACCTGGTGGGTCTACATTAATGGAATCGCCCTCAGACCGTCGCCTGTCCCATCGAAAATCAGGAAATCGTCACGGGACACCTTGGAAATGCAACACTTTCGTCGCCCGAGTAACGAGTCCTATTTACCACCTCACCCTTTGGATGGACGAGCTCCTAGCCCTCTCGACGCTTACTATCAACAGACCAAACCTCCCATATCTGCCAAGCCTGACGCACCCAATACGCCTTTGTCCGCATCTCCATCGCACTTCGCAGGACAGAATCTTCCCGGATCATCCATCTCCCATTCTCGGCGCTCTTATATTCCACCTCCAGGTTATGTGCATGCAGAAGTTGTATCTGGTCGCACGGTGCGCCTACGCCTCATCACCACGGGATTCTTGCCATGGTCACCGGGTCAACATCTCCTCCTCAATATTCCGGCCGTTTCTCGCTTCACCTCTCACCCGTTCACATGTGCCTCTGTTTTTGATGAAGCAGCGCCGACGGATGCAGGCCGTATCATGTTATTCATAGTACGTGGCAAGAACGGTTGGACAGGCGATCTGTGGAATCTCGTCTCCCGATTGACAGCAGAACGATCTCGGGGCGACGTACCTCCTGCGTTCCCGTCAGACAGTCTACCGAAATATGGCGTCCTCCTGCGCGCATACGTCGACGGACCGTTTGGGAGCTCAGCGCGTGTGAGATGGGGGAATTATTCGACTGCTATTATCATCGTCGGCGGTTCAGGCGTGTCTTTTGGTTTGTCTCTCCTGCAATACATGTGCATGTGTTTGGCGGGGAGGGACAGCAGATATCTTGGATCACGACCTGGTGGCTGGGGGCCGAAGAAGGCAGATCTGAAGCGTGTGCGGTTCATCTGGCTCGTTCGTGAATTCAGTAAGTTCCTGTTGGGTCAAGCAAATGGGAACCCAAACTGAGTTGCTTTATACTAGGCCACATTCAGTGGTGCGCATCCGTTATACGCCATTGCATGTCCTCCGCGCCGTCATCAACTCTACAGGTCGACATTTATGTTACCAATTTTCACCCCCTGCAACATCCCTACATGACCCGTTTCGACCGAGAACATGCCGCCGAATCTGACGACGAACTCCAACCTCCGCATCCAATCTTTGTTCGCGAGCATTCCGGTCCTCGTTCTAAGTCTAGGGATTCGTTAGAGAGCCATGAAAGTTACGAGAGCGACGTCGATCCCACTTACTATCTCGGCGAAAACAAGGATGACCAGCCACCCGCGGATGATCTGCGAGCATCACATGAGGAGCATATCCTCGATCTCACGAATTTCGATGGCGATGTCGATATAGCGTCACCAGGAGAAGCCCATCTCAGTCGCAGGCTGAAGAAGGAGGGCAAGCTGCGGCGACTAAAGACACGCAAGATTTCCCTCGTGGGGAGAGTGAATGGAGAAGGCTGGCTTTCACAGTCCCCGGTCGATAGTGACGTGCAGACACCTCAATATGATCGAACTCCAAGTCCCGACCCGCATCCAACGGCTTCGCAAGCGTCTCGCGCACCTCAATCGCGCAAGACCGTGATATCTACTCACTCGACCGATAGGCTTCTTCCTATTTCGCCCCTCTCCGAACGACCGTACTCGACCTTGTCCGAGACAGACCTTTACTCGTCACTCGGTCGTCGCTCCGAGTCTCCGATCCGTCCATATTCACCATCGAGTTCGACACCTCTGTCGTCTGACCCGTTGCAACCCGTCTCTCTCGTCCCCGTACGCAGCAGTTCCCAGCTGTCGTTACACTCTACGAAAAGCCATCATCAGGGCGGAAGACTGCCTGCCATCCAAATCCCAAGTACGTGGGAGCCTGGCAGCGAGCACTTTAACGATTCGCATTCGATGTTGCCGAGTTCCTCGGACTCGTCGCAGCAGCAACATCTTCCGTTCGAGATGGACGAACGAGAGGCGAGGGACGTGAACGTCGTTTCCGAGCTTGCGAGGCCTGGAAAACCCAAGTTGGACAAGGTGATCGCAGACGAGGTGGAAGCATCTGAAGGGGCCGTCGTCGTTGCATGTCAGTTGTTTTAGTTTTCGTCCCTCATTTTTCGTGGAACTGACTATCGACTGGTATTGACTACGGCATTAATTAGGCTGCGGACCAACCTCGCTGGATGCGCTTGTGCGCAAGATCGTTTCGTCGCAGATTGATCCTGGGCGGATACGCAAAGGGGACATGCGTGGATCGATCACGCTTGTTTCGGAAGAGTTTGAAAATTGATCGTTGGTCGTTGTGTCGCAGGGGAAAAGGTAGATGCACTGGCAGATGAATTCATCCGATTGTGTGAACGGTTTTATCTCTCTTCGTCGTTCTTTTCGATTTTTCGAGGACGTTCGTTTTGCATTTTTGGTCAAATACCCTCCACTCACGGACACTGCACTGGATTCTTTGCTTGGATAGACTTTTTGCCAACATGTATATTTTACTTGACATTTGTTGGCAGGTATAGTGATTACTCGTATATAGGCCTCTTATTGGATAGAAAACGGTTTGGGTACCTCAGGTGACTGATGGGCTCGTCGGCGCAGTTGTGAAAGGACCAACACCAAGAAATGAGCTACTCGACTCGGTCTAGATACTTAGATTACGAATTGCTATGTCAGAATGATCTCCTATTTATCACGTTAGATTGACTCCCCTATCTATGACCTATAGAGTCCCACTTCGACCACAACTTGAAGAACAAGATGCCAACCGAGCAAACTCCCAACTCAACAGCTGTCCGTTGGCAATTTGTTCCACAACTTGCTTATCATGTATTCATGCTTTCCATTGTCTACACTGGAGAGCTGGTATTCTTTGGCGTCATCCTCGACTTTGACAACACCTGGCGCCGACTCGCAGTCTATTTTGTATTCACTTTCTTTGCTTCTGTGATCATCCTGGTCTTCAAGGCTATTGATCCGAGCCTTGCATTCCTCATCGCTCACCTCCTCCATATCTTCGCCCTCGCCAGTGCCAGTTTCTTTATTTATCCGAAATTGGTGGCAGTGAATACATCACGTGAGTAGTCATCAAATCGATACAACAAATATTTCATTCCAGACTGATTTTGTTTTCAGTATTATTACCCACTAGAAAAGGGCCGGCGTTGCCGGCGCAGCACCTTGCGTGTGTGAATTGTGCGGACTCTCATTTATGTTAAGTCATATTTTGTAATATTAGCTATTCACGAAAATTTTGTTGACGTTCTACCTTGCAAAAGAGAAACGTACAACGACAACTGCCTGAATGTGTCGAATGACAGCTCAAGCAAGCGCTCAAGCAATGGTTTGACTCATCAAAGGGATGCGATAACCGACTACCGAATGCAAATTCAACCCAACGTAAACAATAATTGTTTAGGGGGATAGCAACTTAATTACGTCATTTATTTACTATTGTGGACATTTTGCACAGAATCCCTACAGACGGTAATGACCTTGCTTACGCAAGGTGATACCGATGGAAGCAACTGCTGTCGTCGCTATCTCTGTTATATTCAGGCCGTCAGGTGAATACGGTTTTACGCTTGGCAGTGCTGAGGATCACACCTCGGAAGCCGGAGATGTGCTGGAGATGAACCAACTTGAGCAAGGGAATTATCACGTCGTCATCTTCCGAAAATGGTAAGCATTTGTGCTTTTTTTTGTTTTTTTTTTTTTTTTTGAAATTCGTGATCTCATTGGACCAGGAGACAATGGAGGAGGAGAGGGAACCGTTGTTAGAGATGAGTGAGAGGGAAGTAGAATAGATTGACGGTTTGTATATATCTACGTTGTAGTCTAAGCAACTCAACTGCCCATCAGTACATTTCCTGGTGGTAGATTACCTTTCCCTCATTGGACGTGAAGCTTTTGCTTGGCTGCGCTTGCTAGCAACCTGAGTACTGGGAGCGACGAAGCCGTGGTTTGAGGGTGGGAGGTTGAAAAGCTAGCCCGAGGAGTTGTGACTTCTCAGTTCAGATGACACGGGAGGCAACATGGAGCTGCTTGCGGAGGCGGGAAGTCGATTGAAGAAGACGATGGGGAATAGACAGCTTTGTTGGACGTATTAGTATCGGTGCTGCTGTTAGCTTCCTCGTCGATCTCCCCGCCAGTGTGACTAGAGGAACTGATATATTATCATATTGAGTGGCAGCAGCATTCTTGAGACTGCCTTTGCAACGTGTTATCGACATCTAGGTCGGACCAGTTTCGTCTGTTTTGACTCGACAGTCGTTTCACAAGAGGGATTTGGATCATGGCAAGTCAATAGCACTTCACCGTGAGACAATCTTCCGCAACCATTAATCCCCTTCACCGTCGTACTCACCGTCGACATCTCCAGCGTCGTCTGCCTCTGCCTCTACCCCTCCTGGTATCGAGGATATTACAGCCAAGATGCTGTTGCATCAAACCAGCAGCAGACACATCCATCCATCCCCCCGACAGTAGAGAAAGCCGACCCGCAGCCCATTCCAACCGACACAGATGTCCTTTGCCGGCAAATACACGAAGAGAACGCGCGGACGATCGCGCGTATGAATGACGAAGAGATCGAGAAAGAGAAGCGGGCGATCCTAGAGCAGCTGGGAGAGGGTACGGCGCAGTTGCTGAAGCACGTTCAAGAGGCACGGCAGCGCAAAGAGGAAAAGGAGGCTTCCGCCCAAATGTAGCTCGAAGCCCATACTGCGCAAGAGGCTCCCGGGAAAGCATGTCGGACGACAGCGATGCCCGTCGGACGACCGGCCACAACCGTGGCCCCCTTGTTTCGCCTACCCCCCCGTCACTTAACGCCTGGCTGGCCATCAAGCCAGGTCTTCTAAAAGTCTCGAGAATATGGTACGATCAGGTAAGCTCCACTGCCCGTTCATTGGGGTTGGGTGACATGGAGTACCGCCGGACTTGCTCCCCTTCGACGCTAAGGACGTCGTTATACAGAATTGTAACAACTGCCATACAGTATAAATATTGTCAGATCATGTCGATCGTTACACAAATATGAACTGAACTATTAGGATAAGATTCTTCTGATACCTATGTAAGAATCTGGTAACCAGCGAGGGCAGTAGAAATCGCTTTGGCCAAGATACTAGCAACAGAACGTTAGTGACCCGAATATAGAACACACTTTCGAAGCACTTACTCGTGGACAGTAAACAACGGGTGGAGCGAGTTCAGCCAACTGGTCGTTCTGTCAGTCGGAAGTATCCCACCCGAGACGTCGAGGTAACTCACAAGTAACTGGACACGGGGGCACATCCCTCTACCTGATAAGTACGCTTAGCAGTCCCGGTCTTGTATGCAGCACAATACCCGGTGACGTTCACAAAGCCAAATGTCTGCCAGTTATCGAGAAGAGTATTGAAAATAGGTTGAGTGTCGAAGACCGTGACGCTGCCAAGGTCGGTGTGGTTTGCCTGGAAGCTGCTCACGCTTTTTTTCAACTGCGTGTTGTACTCTGCAATTTTAGTGCCCATCTTCGCCGCCGCTTGAGGCCCTTGTTGAATCATGAGCGGTGAACGATCCGTAGGGGGTACCGTCAAGAATAGGAAATTACGGGCCCCCGCGTCGTATAAATCGTCCATCTTCAAAGCAATTTAGTCATGTGCGCCTGAAGCTAAATGCCGCTAAAATATACCTGTGAGAAAAGTCGGTTCATCAGGGTCCCGTAGAACTGGGACTGAGTGAGGTTTGACTGTTGAAGTGACCAAGACGTTAGAGGCGGCCCAGGAATAATATTCAAAAACCCTAACCAGGCCGGCCGAGTTTCCTACTAGTATATCATTAATGCCTATCCAAACGGCAAACAGACTGTTTTTGCTGCCCCACTGAGCGCCGGCGGGTTTCGATGCTAGATATTTCTTAAACTGGGAGACCTGGTCGACGACCGATCTGGCAGAGAGCGTTGAGGAAACACATAGGGAAGACGGTCTGATGTGACGCCTACAATACCGTTGAGCTGTATGGACGAACTAGAGCACTATCAATTGTCGCGCCGCCGTACCCCAGATTGAATGTCTGGATAGACAGATAGTTAGGCTGGCTTCGATATCGCTATTATCTTGCAAACCTTGATCGCGGTCTGGTTGTAAGTGTCACCTAAAGACTATTGAATCATTCGACAAGACCTATGGGGTGTCTTCTCACTCAAAAATTCGACCCAATTTGGACCATTCGAAGACGTCTAGGATAGTATGAGCTCACTGCTACGACGGAGGATAGGCAACTGTGGACTCACCCCTGGGGTCGGAGAATCTAGACCCGCTGAGATGTTATATCCGTCTGAAGTGTACGAGTCTCCGAATACAATCATGTACTCGGTGGCATTCCAGGGAATTGCGACAATGGGGATGATGCAGGTGGCAAGGGTAAAAAGACCGCGGTAAAACATGCTTGGAAGCTCGCGCAGGGATACACAATCTTAACACAATCAGCTCTGGGTCTTTATACTAGGTGACGCGGCTATACATATCTGACGGTTGCATTGGTAGCCAACAATGACCTGTTCGACGTCAGCTTGGGACGCATAAGAATTTCCTGCATCATGACATCTGCAACTGAATTGGGACGAAACAGAAGTTCATCGGCTAAAGTATCCCCAGACGTTGACTGTTCGTCGGTCAGGTGGGGTGATCGGAAAAGGAATGGATGATTTGCTCAGTATGGATGCAGCCCTTAGAGTCCTATTTGGGGGATGGTTACTATGCAACAGCTGAAAGGTGGGCAACATATCAGCGCTTTTGATCAAATGCGACGATCATTTTGCCGGGCTGATTGTCTCACAGCGGCAGCGCTTGCAAGTTGAAACCTGCGCAGATAGAGTCATTCTGTAACTTTACGACCAGATTTTGTGTAATACCTATATTACCAAGTGATCTAGATAGCCAGCCAGGGAGAGAAGTGGACTCTGAAAATCGTTAGCGACCTGAAGACAGAAAAGTGATTCGATACACTTACTGACTAGGTCCGTCGGACTCGCCGAACTTCCGAGTTCGGAGCGTCCGTGACATTGTGTGACGCACGTCACAAGCACGAGAAATAGAGAAAGTCGTTAGCTACACTCAAGCTAAACTAAGCTTGGTGTGCTCCACCCTTTTTTTGAGAAAAAATCAGCTTTCTCTCCGAGGGCCACACCAACGATGTCAGACGTGCGCTTTAAAGACCACTTGGGAGATGGGGAAAAAGGTAAAGGGGGACTGAAGCACCAAAAGAAAACCCGTCAACCGCTCACATATAACACACCACTCATTCATACTTGTCGCTTGCTGCATGGTGGTCTCGGAGACGCAAGAAAAGGGCAGCCTCAGATGGTTTTGCCGGTTCGAGACGGACGGCGACGGCGAAGATGAAGGAGCTCCCGTGATCGATTATGCGCGTGGCGCCGTGCTCATGGAGTCGTCGGACGAGGAGGAGGAAGAGCAGGAAGGGGGCACCTTAGCGGACAAGGGCGACAGCGACAGCGACCAAGGTAGCTTCGTCTCGGCGCTGAGCCTAAAAAGCTAGAAGACGGCAATGATGAGGATTTCGATCTCGACGAAGACACAATCGCCACCCTCGACGCGCAGGTTGCCGAATACGCCAAGACCGTCCCGGAGCATGAAGGAACTGTGGACGTCAAGCAGTCGTCAACCCTCGACTGGGACCATGTTCGTGCCGTGCGCTTGTACAAGATCATATTCTCCTTGCTCCTATAACCCATGGTACGGCTCGCTTCCTCTGCCGCATCACTCAGAGATAAAATTTCTGTCAACGAGGGCAGTGTGAACACGCCAAGGGATGGATACTGAGCGTCCGTGTTATCAATTTGAGAAGAAGCGGGTGGCCAAGAGGGAGAAGGAAGGGCCGCCCGCGGCAGCTTCAAGAAGAAGGAAGACATGAAGCTGGAAGACGATAAGATCACGGAGAAGACGATCAGCGAGATGCTCTGAGAAAGTGTCAACTGGAGCGCACGAGGTACGCGATTCCGTGTGTTCTCTGCCACGACCCTGTTTCTCGGCGAATAGCAGGCTGACGAACGTTAAGCACAGCTACTACTATGCTATCGTGGAATGCGACACGGTACACCATGTGGTTTTTCGCATTTCCAATTAAGCTAATTATCATGAAGTTACACAAGCCTCAAACACACCTATAATATAGAGCGATCGAGTTCACCACTGACGTGCGTCCCCATACTCCTGGCAATACTATTCCCAGCGATGAAACTGACACGGCGGTAGGCCCTGCGTCACTCGAAAGTAAAACTCATATGAGGGCGACCTAGAACGGGTCCATATCCTGCGTCGCCCTCTATCGAAGAAAAAGGTCGAAGAGGCGGACTTTTCGTGCCTACATCGCGTCCTTATCTTCCGAGGGGAGCTCCGAAGACGAGTGCGGTGATGCACCAGATTTGAAGCATGGAGGGCGTAAATCGAAGAATGTGGACAAGAGCTCCAAAAAGTCTGAAAGAGACAAACTACGGACGCTCCTCCTTGGCGGGAACGACGACGAGCTGCCGGAAGGATGGGGCAGCGCGTTTTATTACAAGACAAGTAGGAAAAGGCTGGGGGAGAGGAAGACAGCGATGTTGACATAGAAGTTACCTTCACACCCGGCCTCAGCGGGACGAGGGATCCAGCGGATGAAACCACGCTAGAGAGGTATAGAAGGATGATGAAAGAAAAGAAGAGGAGGT
>JBBPPA010001495.1:0-11823 GCA_038091735.1 Leccinum pellstonianum | reverse complement strand
CTAACTATTATGGTAAGTGTTCAACGGGTGCTACCAGGATAAGTCATGTGACCTATGGCTGTGCAAGTCACGTGACTTGGAAAAGTGAAAAGTGAGAAACGAGAGGTGAAGTATAAAAAGTGATCACATGATGCGGACTAAGCAGGTCACGTGACTTTGAAAAGTGGAAAATGAAGAGGTTTGTAACATACAGATGATAAGACAACAACAATAGAAATAAATACTGTACAGTGTACATTGCATCCCACAAATAAATTGAAACTTCGCCGACCACCGCTTGAAACATAGTACAACTTGCCGATCGTCATCAGAACCCCCGGGCCGGATTTGGAAAGCTTTGTATCCTGCAGCGCAACTATGGGTTTCTTTGTGCTTGTTTCAAGTTGGGGTGGGTGCGGGAAGTCTGAGCGGGTGGTTCTTTCTGGGAACAAGGCTTGCATGGTTTGAAAGTAGCGTAGGTAGCAATCAAGAAGGATGGAAATAGAAAACTTACGTTCGAAATTCTTTCTTCTCGTTGCCACGTTTACCATTGGCGCATGGCATTTGTTCGACCATGATCACTTTCATTTCCCTTTGTTCCGGGACCAGTGTCGACGTTGCAGGTAGGAGCAGGGCGTGAAGTTGATTGTAGTCTGGTTTTTGAGTAAATGGAAGATTGCGAGCATACGAATGAAGTGCCAAGAGTATCTTAGATACCGTTGACGAAGACCCGGTTCCTACCAATTCTTTCAGTTTCTCAACAGAGACCAGACGACCATTCTGTGGATTCAACTACAGTAATGATCCGTGGTGGAGGTATATTAGAGTATACACTAGGGACTCAATATCATCCCTTCGGCTGAGTTCGAGTCCCAGGTGGCTGTTGCCAGTGAGCGAGGCGAAAGTGGGTGTCCCAACGAGTCGAGTGCACGTGTACATTGGGATATGGATACGGGAGGTCGGATGGCGGTATTCCTTTGTGAGGCCAAAGTTGTGAATAGAGTGTCCTTGTGCTCGGAGTCGCCAATGAGGATGTTCTGTGGTTTGATGTCTCAGTAAACGATGTTGCGGGAATGGATACTTTCGAGAGCAGAAAGCTGGGGAATGATCAAGATGATTGTAACGAAACTACCAATATGACTCACTATCTGGAGACCAAAGCTGGCGACGACGTGTAGTTGCAACGTGCCATTGGTTGAGGCCTGGAGTAGATTGTCCAGAGATGGACCGAGCTTATTCGTGACCATTGCTTGGTAAGGACCCTCTCTGCCAAACCAAAGGAGTTGAGGTATTCCGACGGCGCCTTGAAGCTCTTGAAGCACAGTGTATTTGTGTTCCAAGTGGGAGGAACCATTGATGGTGGCATCCAACTTGACTGCGATGGCTGTCTTTGAAACAATGTCTCGAGCTCGATACACCGTGGCTAACACATATGTAATCGGCAATCGCGGGCGTAATGTCAATTACTCACCATATGAACCAGTACCCAATTCCTCATCTAGTACGTATCTACCGTCGACACGCGCTATGCTGATTTTCCCATTGTCACGCCCCATTCTTTTTGACCAGGCTCGCTGCACTTTTAAAAGTACTTGTCGAGCCGCTGCCCAGTGAGTAACTGATTTTTTTTTCTGTTTTACAATTTGAACACGGTCACCTGGGGAAACGTTTCATATGAGGGACAATGAGAAGTACATCCTCATCTCAATGTTGACAAGGCAGCTTAGATGGTTACTCACCGTTGATATCAACACTGACAGGCCGCACCGGCAAAGCGCAACCTGAGGATAACAAGGTCAGTCTGATCTTCTGTCTTCTGTTCGACTCGACGACTTTGACGGCGAGCTTCTATCCTTCGACCTGTGGCAGAGTTCTAACTTGTGTTTCAAAGCTACAATCTAGAGGTACGTTCAGATCCCTCTGATCCTGATTCCTGACATTCTCAGCCGATGGGGCATGCGGTAACCCCATCCATTCCCATCAACTGATTCAATATTCTCAGCCAATAGTCAACAGGTACCTATATGCCACATGGTGACATTTGAAACCCTAAGGTGATCTAGATTAATCATTATCCAGATTCTGCCATTCTCTCAGGTGAGTTTATCCAAGCTCCGACGGCCCATCCATTCGAACTTCCATACCCCCCACGATGAGTGCCGCAGTGGCAGGCAGGCTCAGATATGCTTCCTCCCTGCCCAGCTTCCGCATTACTGCTGCTGAGCATACAACCATGGCGGAATCGCAGGTGGTTCTCCGCCAAGTAAATCACTTCATTCCATCAGAACCCGCCATCCTCTCTTTTTCTCGCAAGAACTGCCGTGCAGCCGCAGGAAACGCAACGTCGGGCTGTCGACTAATAACATTTCCACGGTTGTGGGGTGTCTGACCCTGTCTCGCCCAATCGACAGAAAACCATCAGATCTCCATGTGGAACATCAATATGCAACTGTAGTCACCATGCTCCCTAAGCAAACTTGCTCTGCTTTCTCAAAATCTGGTACGTTTACGTCAAATGTGATGTCACTGGCACTGATCAAGCTCATCACTTTGAAGACTCATTGAAGAAGATGCTGACCTATCTCCTCTTGGTCGACTCGGCAGGTGATATTTTATATGTAACAGTTACTCGAGGCTGACCCGGAGTACAGAAATTTGTTGGAGTCTCAATGCAAGAATTCGACTCGGAGGTCTTCTCACGTGTCATAGAAGAATCATCGTACTTGCCGAAAAAACCGAGGTATGTATCACAATTGTTTCAACTGCGTTCACGGTCTATGCACTGATGATCGACTGTAACAGATTGTCCTACATCCCCCAAGGGAAAGGGAAAGGGGGCATTGTCATCTTGCAATGCCCACACACTCAGACTCACGAGAGTGCCGTGATCGAGTTCACACAAGCAGTCAGCCCTGCCCTTCTACAACTTCCCATCAACAATGACGTTGTTCGCCTCTAACTACAAAGCGCATTCAAGTTCCAGTTGGCAGAAGACGGATTTGCTGCGACTCCCGATCTCACCATCATGCTCATGCCCGTTACCGGAGATTTCCGTCTACTTGGCATCGTCAAGTGCGCCTTCACTCAAGCACGGAATGAACTGTATTCAAAGATCAGGGACGAGCTCCAGGCCCGCCCTGAGATCTTCTCGTCCTTCTTATCTTCGTAAACGAGGTTCGACCCTACCGCAGCCCTCAGGAGGGGTCAGAAGCTTGGAACATGTTCTCCAAAGAAGAGCGCTGCCGAGAGATTACGCCGTTCATTAACTATGCACCAGAAAGCCCCGTCGAGCCCGGCCCCACCGCTAATCCCGCCGGATCTCTCGAGGAGGGTGACAGATTTGTATTATGTCCCGTTTGTGTTGCTGGACATGAGTGGTGCCACATTACGTCCATAGAGTATTTGATGTGGATCAAGAACGATGAAGGCGATGTCATTGATATCGATAATGACCCTACTAGTAGTGCATATGGCATAAGTGAATTAGTTCTTTTTGGTCGCTCATTTCCGATTCATTTCTTTTTCAAGACGCTCTCTCCGATCATCGCAATGGACGATATAGACACAAAAATCGCAGAAGGATTGTCCAAAATTAAAGCGGCCATCACCAAATACACAAGAACCTTTGAGCCGAACTCTGATACGAGCCAACTGGAGGCGGCTCTAATTGAGCTTTCGATCAACTGGCAATCAATGCAGTTTCCATTGAAGGCTGCCGTCAACGTCACCGCTTACTCGTGTTATCAAGCTTGGTTTCTTGAAACGTTTCGGGGTGTCAAGCGTAGTCACTCTAGCGATTCGTTTGTGCCCGAGCCTTTGAGCACTTCAGAAGCAGGCTCTCCCTCGGCTTCCTCTCCCGCGGCTTCCACTAATGTTCAAGTTCGACCTGTCACTTGTAGTCAGAAAGTTCGGCGAGTGGCTTAGGGTGTACTACGTGTTGAAAGTCGGGACGCGGCCCATTTTAACTTTTTTCTTCTTGCCCAATGATTTCCAATTCGTACCGCTCTTCGCTTGTATTCATTTGTACATATATGTTACGACTCGAAATCTTATGATTCAGACCTGCAACGCTGCAGCCATGAAGATGAATTGCCAGTGGGTCACCGGCACATGACTCTCGAGCGGTGTCGAGCCCGCGATTTTGGTACGTAATCAGACTGTAGCGTGTCGGGACGGCGTCAGCCCGTTTTAACTTTTCTTCTTGCCCAATGATTTCCAATTTTTACTGCTCTTTGCTTGTATTAATTTGTATACTATATACGTTACGACTCGAAATCTTACGATTCCGACCTGCAACAGTGCTGCAGCCATGAAGCAGCCACAAAGATGAATTGCCAGTGGGTCACCGGCACATGACTCTCAAGTGGTGTCGAGCCCGCGATTTTGGTGTGTAATCAGTCGCATGCTGTATACTTATAAGGGGTTTTCTTTCAGGGAGAATGTTCAACTTGGACGATGCCACCTCGTTGCCTGAGAGCACCGTCATCAACCCAGGAGGTAGCTGGTCCTACCATTCTGCAAACTTCGGTCCCCACCGCCGCACCTGCTCCTACAGTCCCCACCATTCCAAACTCCCGTCGTCCTCCTCGTAACCATCGTCTGCCTCACCGTTACCCTGAAGATTCAAGGCATGGTGATACTGAGTATTTCGATCTTTCTGCTGTCAGCAGTGGCGACGATAGTACTAATTCACAGAATGGAGAAGGGACCCAAGAACAGCCGTGCCCTCCTCGACGGGTTCAACCTGCCACTGATACCGCCGTCAACACGGCTGTGACAGATCCATTGGCCACTGGACGGTCCAGCCATTCAGCGATCGGAGCTCAAAACGTGGCGTATGATATTCGCCATTTCTTTAGGAAGGAAGCTGAACAAACTGTGTGCCTCGCTTGCGAGTGAGTCATTTGCCCTGCATTTGGTCCGTTTCACTGACGCATTCGACGTTGTAGGCGACTTGCCATGGAGCACTCTCATGGCGAGCCATTTACCTGTTCAAAATTCAGTCCCAAGACATCGAACACAACGCTTCGCAATCACCTGGAGATGAAGCATACTTTGCTTTATTTGAGTAAACTCGACGAGGAAGGCTGGCGTGTGTTGTCCCCGCTCCTCAAAGGTGCATTCCATTCGGGATACACTTTTAAGACCCTTAGAGAGGTACTCAGCCGCCCCAACGTGACCATCGATCATCTCCCCCCTCCACCTACTCCATCAGCAAAACGACCTTTCTCTACCTTCGCAGCTCCAATGGTACTAGGGATCTCTAGACTCCCCAGAGTCCCCAGCGTCTGACAGTTCCATGACAGCTTTGTCCCAGTTGTATGACAGCCCACTCCCAGAACATGACAGATTCCCACGGTCTGACAGCTTTCTCCAGACTGTGACAGGCTGTGACAAGCTGTACATGTAGTACCTTTGTATACTATTTGACTACACTTTTTCATGACAAGGCAGACTAACCAGAACTAACAAAGCAGGAATCCTAACCTGGACTAACCAATGACTAACCAATGTCTTTGCCGATATCCCTAACCCAGCCTAACATTGTGTTGCCTCCTAACCAGGTCTAACCACTAACGCCGATATCCCTAACCCAGTCTAACATTGTGTAGCCTCCTGACCTGGACTAACTATTGATTTGCCTGATACTAATGCCAATATCCCTAACCCAGTCTAACATTGATTTGCCTCCTAACCATCACCTACCACTTATCACAAAGTAAGTGTGACTCAGTGTCATGTAACTTATATCCAATTAACTTTTCTTTTCTTTTCTTTGTAGACTTGTACTATTGTTGGTAAGTGTTGTCACAAATATGTTGATCTCAATACTAACTTTTCTTTTCTTGTCTTTGTAGACTTGTACTCTTGTATGTTGATAGTCCAGTAGAAGTAGTCCATGTATTGTATGTAGTGACAAATATATATTATATATTATTTGAATATTTTGAAATGATCTGGAGCCAATTAGAAGGAACTAGAGATGAACTAGAAGAAGCTAGAGTCACCTAGGGGTGTCTAGGAAGAACTGGAGGTGAACTAGGAGACACTAGAGCACTCTAGGGAAGGTCTGGGAATGTCTGGGGAAAGACTGGGACAGACTGGGTAACTGGACAGTCTGTGACAGCTCTGTGACAGCTCTAGCCAGTTGGGAACCTTGCTAGGGGGGCTGGGGGGGCTAGAGTGCTGTCCCAATCTGGCCAGGTCTGCCCAGTGGGAGGCCAGTTTGCTGATAAGTTGGCCCACTCGAGGAAGAGTACCAAGTGCTCCGCCGTCTACCCGATGACCCCCTTGCCGGACTCATTCCGCTTCCTACCCATCCCCCCGCATTCACTCCCGGTCTCCGCTTCACTCAGGAACGTGCTGACGCCCTCAATCTAGATCCTGCCAATTGGTTATGGCCGGAAGAGGTGAAGCTCGTCCGTTGGCTTGTGCGCAATCACGAGTCAGTGTTCGCGTGGATTCCCACTGAGCGCGGCCGTCTTGATGACCGGTACTTCCCTCCCATAAAAATCCCCGTCGTTCCCACACCCCTTGGGTCCTCCGTAACATCCCTATTCCGCCAAAAGCCTGGGACCACGCCATCCAGATCATCAAAGACCGGATTGCTTCTGGAGTCTACGAACTGTCCGCCGCTGCCTACCGATCCTGTTGGTTCTGCATGCTCAAGCAGGACGGCAAGATGATGCGCCTGGTTCACAACCTGCAGCCCCTGAACGCCGTCACCATCCGTGATAGCTCTGTTCCGCCCTTCGTCGAGCATCTCGCGGAATCGTTCGGAGGGTATGCGGTCTACAGAGTGATGGACCTGTTTGCCGGATACGATCAGCGCCCCCTTCACATCAACTCTCATGATATGACAACTTTCAACTCTCCCCTCGGACCCCATCGCCTCACCACTCTCCCCATGGGTCACACCAACGCCGTTCAGATCTACCAAGCTGATATGGCCTTCATTTTACAGGATGAAATCCCCCATCATACCATGCCCTTCATCGACGATCTCCCCGTTAAGTCCGCCACTTCCCGCTACCAAGACGTCGACGGACACTATGAGACCATTCCGGAGAATAGCGGAATCCGCCGCTTCATTTGGGAACATCTCACCATCATCCACCGCATCCTCCAATGCCTCCAAAACATCGGCGCAACCGTTTCCACCAAGAAGTTTTCCTTGCTGCTCCAGACACTACCATCATCGGACACAAGTGTACGTTGGAGGGACGCGTTCCGCATGAAGCCAAGATCCAGAAGATCCGTGATTGGCCGGAATGTCAGAACCTTACTCAGGTCCGCGGTTTCTTGGGCACTTGCGGCGTGGTCCGTATTTTCATTCGTAATTTTGCTATTATTTCTCGTCCGTTGGTCGACCTGACCCAGAAGAACATTCCATTTTCTTGGGGCGATGCCCAATGCAAAGCCATGTTTTGTCTGAAGGATGAGATCATCAAGTCCCCTGCGCTCCGGCGGCTCGATTATGAGTCCGCCCGTGAAGTGTTCCTTGCCGTCGATACTTCCATGATCCGATGCCCACCAGTTCCAAAAGTGTATCACGGACCTCGAGTCTATCCGCGAGCGAGTTCTCAAGGCTCGTTTCAAGTCGATCAAGCACTTCGAGACTGCCGTCAAGGGGAGCCTGGTCCTAGTCCGCAACACTCGCATCGAGAAGGAGCTCAACTGGAAGACGAAGCCACGGTATCTCAGTCCGATGGTGGTCCTGCGACGGACTACTGGAGGATCGTATGTGCTGGCTGAGTTGGATGGAGCGGTCTCACGGCTCCACTATGCAGCATTCCGCCTTCTCCCCTACTATGCCCGCTTCCGTTTAGAGGTACTGGTCACGGACCTCACTGGCCTTGACGAAGAAGATTTGGATCATATGGCAGGAGAAGATGTTGCAGAGCCGGCCGATGAAGACCCTGGTGATTTCGATGATCCGTAACATTCCGTTTCCGTTCTGTTTCTTGTTCTCTTGTCTGTTTCTTGTCACTTCCACTTCCGCATCTATTCAGTTCCGTTCTCTGTTTCACCCCATGATCGATACTTGTCTCAAGCAAGTTCCACAAGTTCCCACAGTCCACTCGCGTCACCATTGTGCACCGCCACACTGCCACACTGCCACACCTCTGGCACATCTCCACATCTCCACACTGACTGAGGACAGTCCGAGCTAGTGATTAAAGGTCCGGTCCTAAGACCGATGAAAAACTGGTTTTTAACCGAACCGAACCGATGAGGACCGGTCCTGATTGGTCCGGTCTTTCCCAAGGTTCAATTGGTTCGGTTATGGTCTTTTGATTTTTGGAAAAATCAAAAGACCGAAAAAACCGGTCATAACCGGTCTTTTGGGGTAGCCCCTATTTACCCCTATTTGGTAGTGTATACGAGGATTATTCCATATTTTTCCATATTTTTACCATTTTATTTGAGTTAGTTATGATATTTATGACAATATATGGATTTAAAGGTCGATATTGGTCATAGCGCACCCGCGTATGGGCCGATTTACGTTATTATTGGCTCTAAAGTTAGATAGGGGCCTTCCCCACATTCGGTACAGCCACCGCTAAGCCCGCCGATCACGTGCGGAGTGCGCGCTCATTGATCTTTCTAGCTGTCTAAACAGCCATAATGCATCAAATCTTAAAATGATCATATCTCCGTCGCGTGTGAACCGTTTTACATAAAAAAAATAGTGGTAGAAAGCTGAAGGTGAGTTCTATTTTTCGAGCACACAAAGACCGGTTAATAACCGTAACTGGACCGGCAAAAGACCGATAAAGACTGAAAAATCGGTTTTTATCGGTTTTGGTTCGGTTTTTTTGATTTCAGCAAATTCCCAAGACCAGTTACAGTTCGGTCTTGCCCAAAAAAGGTAAAAGACCGAACCGAACCGGACTTTTAAACACTAGTCCGAGCCAATGTGCCAAAATGCTGCAAATGACCGGCCAGCCAACATCGGCCGATGAACTGAAAATCTCGGAAAACTACCGGTCGGCCAATACAACTGGAGCTCGGCATTTTGCTGACTGGCCAATGGGCTGTGGATGCCTGCATTCCACAATTGACCCATCGGCCAAGAACCAAAATTTCGGCATGTTGCTGATCGGCCAAAATGAAAACTCGGCATGTTTACTGACTGGCCCATGGTCTGTGGATGCCTGCATTCCACAATTGACCGATCGACCAATTGGCTAGGCAGAAGTGGACTCCACAGTTCACCGATCGGCCAAAATGAAACTCGGCATGTTTGCAGACTGACCAATGGGCTGTTCAGTATATATGAAAGCACTTGCCGAAGCAATCTTGGCATAACTGCACATTGTGATTCAATTTTATGAAATGTCCCTACTACACACTTTAAGCAATAACTTGAAATTTGTTTCGGCAAAGGACTGTATGTAATGGAATGTTATTTTGGCATGTTAGACAGTCCATTTAGTGTATATGGAAGGCCTTGCCGAAGCTATCTCGGCATAACTGAACAGTGTACTAATTTATGTTTGTGAAATCTAGGTAGCCTACTACTCACTCTAGTAGTAAAATTGTTTCGGCAAAGGACTGTATGTAATGGAATGTTAATTTGGAATGTTAGACAGTCAGTTCAGTACATCTGGAAGCCTTCGCCGAAGCTATCTCGGCATAACTGCATATCTTGATTTATTATTCTGAAATCTACCAACTATACACTCTGAGGAATAAATTGTTTCGGAAAAGGACTTCATGTAATGGACTGTTATTTCGGCATGTTAGAGTCTCAGTCCATTCAGTGTATATAGAAGGCCTTGCCAAAGCTATCTCGGCATAACTGAACAGTGTAATTTACTTTTGTGAAATCTACCTACTACTCACTCTAAGGAATAAAATTGTTTCGGCAAAGGACTGTATGTAATGGAATGTTGTTTCAGCATGTTAGACAGTCCATTCAGTGTATATAGAAGGCCTTGCCGAAGCTATCTCGGCATAATTAAACATTGTAATTTAATTTTGTCAAATTTCCCTTCTAACAGTCTAGTAAGGAACAAACTTGTTTTGGAAAATTACTGTATGTAATATTCTGTTATTTCGGCATGTCAGACAGTCAGTTAAGTACATCTGGAAGCCCTCGCCGAAATCATCTCAGCATAATTGCACATTCTGATTTACTATTTTGAAATTTGCCTTCTAACAGTCTAGTAAGGAACAAACTTGTTTCGGAAAATTACTGTATGTAATGTTATGTTATTTTGGCATGTTAGATAATTAGTCTAGTACATCTGGAAGCCTTCGCCGAAATTATCTCGGCATAACTGGACATTCTGATTTACTATTTTGAAATTTGCCTTCTAACAGTCTAGTAAGGAACAAACTTGTTTCGGAAAATTATGTAATGTTATGTTATTTCGGCATGTTAGATAATTAGTCTAGTACATCTGGAAGCCTTCGCCGCAATTATCTTGGCATAACTGGACATTCTGATTTACTATTTTGAAATTTCCTTTCTAACACTCTAGTAAGGAACAAACTTGTTTCGCAAAATTACTGTATGTAATGTTGTATTATTTTGGCATGTCAGACAGTCAGTACAGTACAGTACAGTACATCTGGAAGCCCTTGCCGCAGCTATCTCGGAATAACTGCACATTGTGATTTATTATTATGAAATCTCCCTACTCAGTATGTACTACTGTAAGCAGAAAACTTGCTTCAGCCAAGGAGTTATGTAATGGATTGTTGTTTCGGCATGTGACTGAGTCATTTCTGTACATCATTGGACTCCCTGGCCAAAGTTGTCTCAGAATAACTGCATATTGTAATTTTTGTGAGATCTACCTCTGTAAGCAATAAACTCATTTCGGAAAAGGACTGCATGTAATGTACTGTTGTTCCGGCATGTAACTCAGTCAGTTCTACAGTACATATGGAATCCCTAGCTGAACCTGCAGATGGTGATTTAGTATTGTCAAATCTCCCTTTTACCTACTCTAAGTGGTATACTTGCTTTGAAATGGACTCTATAATTATGCCGAGATACTGATAGGGCCCAGGCCAGATGGTATACTGCCCTAAGTGACTGACAAAAATGCCAGAACATCAACAATGCAGTTCATTTCCAAAGCAATGAGTTCAAACTAAATCACAATGCAGTTAATTCGGGATAACTGTGGCGACAGCTTTGATATGGACTTCGGAACCAACTGTCTGACATGCCAAAATGAGATAGCTGTGGCAAGGGCTTCCAGATGTACTGTACTGACTGTCTGACATGCCGAAATAATACAACATTACATACAGTAATCTTCCGAAGCAAGTTTATTGATTACTAGAATGTTGGAAGGGAGATTTCAGAATAGCAAATCAGAATGCTCAGTTATGCCGAGATATTTCCGGAGAAGGCTTCCAGATGTACTGAACTGACTGTCTGACATGCCGAAATAACAGAACATTACATACAGTAATTTTCTGAAACAAGTTTGTTCCTTACTAGACTGTTAGAAGGGAAATTTCAAAATAGTAAATCAGAATGTCCAGTTATGCCGAGATAATTTTGGCGAAGGCTTCCATATGTACTAGAACTCACTATCTAACATGCCGAAACAACATAACATGACATACAGTAATTTTCCGAAACAAGTTTATTGATTACTAGACCTTTAGAAGGGAGATTTCAGAGCTATAAAGCAGAATGTGCAGTTCTGCTGAGATATTTTCGGTGAAGGCTTCCAGATGTACTAAACTGACTGTCTGACATGCTGAAACAACAGTCCATGACATATGGTCCATTTCCGAAACCAGTTTATTGCTTAGAGTGTTAGTAGGGAGATTTCAGAATAGTAAATCAGAATGTGCAGTTATGCCGAGATG
>JBBPPA010001494.1:0-11828 GCA_038091735.1 Leccinum pellstonianum | reverse complement strand
AGTCATATATCAGAAAGATTAAAAAATGTGTAGTTGATAATGAAGCTAATGTTATATAAGGATTGAGCAGACTTTCATTGATTTCCTGATTAGTAAGTTGCAAGGGGAAACGGGCCGGTTGTCGTCGTTCTTTTCCGCCGTGCGTGCGCACTACAACGTGTCGTGCATACATGTGATTCATTTCTTCCGCAGTCGACTCGGTATGCTAGTAGTACCGGCTCGTCCGTGACCAGTTCGATTCAACGGTGTGAATCCGCTGGCTAGCGTGATGCCAAGAGGCGAAACAACGAACTTGTCAAGGTATGTACGTATGTCATGCATGCATGTACCTTGTTGAAACCTAACCACAGCGAACTTACATTGACGCGCGATCGCATGTGGGATCGAGCCGCCGAGTCGACGTTGATCTGGCCATGGTAACGCGTGATCGATTGATCTTGCGCGGTGCGGTGATCCATCAATTTTTTCTCATTTGCGTCCCGTTTCCATCACTGACTGTTATGTAAATGATCAATTCAATGGCTCGTCGCTTGAGTTGGCGTCTAGATAGGACTGCAGGTCCACCATCAAACGGAGAAAAGCGGATGTCATCAATCATTGACGTCATTTCGGAGTGTCGGTTGAACGACTCCGGATGCGTCCTTTATTTATTTACAGTTGACGTCAAAGTATGGACCAAACCGTACTTGTACAGTTTGTGTCGACGGTACCTCGAAGGGTTTAATAGGGTTCCATGGCCTGCCAGGAGCGTGATTATCCGATTGTCAGGGAAGTGTCACAGTATGAGTCAATGGCAACTAGTACATCGAGATAGGCTTGATGACCGGCAGTTCCATTCGGGAAAGTAACCTCGAGATCGATTCCAACCATCCATTGTCGTGTGAGAATCTCAAATGTCGCACGCTAGGGAAGATGAGACCTCCTTCTCGAGCTTGCGACAAATAGGATTCACCAATGGCTCGCTCAGCGTGAGGGTGAGCTTGGTAAAAGCAGGCAGCAGGAGATGTCTCAGGTCGTTTGCGTCCAAGTTAAATCCAGGACGATCCAGGACGAAGGTCTTTCCATGGCCACGTAAAGACATCCAGGTCATCATTGTGACTCGGATTTAATATAGTCATGATCGGTTACCCAACCCCGCCAGACCTCGACACGACAACAACAAAAATGCAACAACACGACGACGGCTCGGACAGCGACAACAACGTGGAAACGAGTCAACGACACGACGGTGCGTCGTGCTGGTGCCAGCATGACACGCCGTCGTGACGTTGATGTCGATGAACGGGACGCGAGTGCCGCGTGTAGTACTCACGGGTAAGCGTAGCCACGGGACGACGACGATGGTGCGTACGTCCTCCCTCTCTCTGTCCCTCCCCACACCTCAGCGGACTGCGTTGAAGACGAACGGACGGACGGTACGACAACGACACGACGACGACGACACGTGCGTACGTCCCTCCCTCACCCTCTGCCAGACTTCGTCCACACCGCGACGAAGGTGACGATGGCACGACGGCAGAACAACACCACAACGATGGCGTGACGAGTGCGACAACGCCACGTGCGTACCTCCCTCCCTCCCTTCTCTGTCCCTCCCTAAGCCTCACCCTCCGCCAGACAGCGTCCACACCGTCAGCGCTGCGTCGAAGACGTCGACGGCACGACAACACGTGCATGCGTCCCTCCCTCCCTTCCTTTGTCCCTTCCTCACCCTCCGCCAGACCTCCGTCAGCGCCGAGGGCACGACAACACGACGAACAACGACACGATGAGGACTGTACGTACGTCCCTCCCTCTCTCTGTCCCTCCCCGAGGCCTCACCCGCCGCCAGACCTCCCCACACCGAGTCAGTGGCAGTCTTCGAAGACATCGATGGGCACGACGGCACAACAACACGGCGACGACGACGTGACGAGGGCGCATCGCAGACGGACGGTGCGACAACGACACGTACGTCCCTCCCTTCCTCTCTCTGTCCCTCCCTCACCTTCCGCTAGGCTCGTCCACACTTGTCAAAGATGTACAACTTGTCCAACTCCTTTTCATCTTCGCTATCTCATAGTAACTTGTCAAATGGTATTCCACCACGACTCCTCAGACCCCCTCGCCGTCGTCACCGCACCCCCACCAGACGAGAATCCCGAAGAGAAGGCTGCCAGAGAAGAGCGCGAAGTCGTAGCACAGAAAATCAGCGACCAGATCGACGACGAACTCCGCGTAGAGAAAGCTGCCCTCAAACAACAAGAGCAGATGGTCAAGATCCTACTACACGGCCGAGTGAAAGTAGGTGAGCGTACCTTCGTGATATGGACACGCACCTCCCTCTCGATCACACCTGACACTCTCGTCGTTCACTTTCGACAGGAAAATTCACCACCCTCAAGAGTCAGTGATATGCATCGATCTCCTGTTTGTCCGAGCGCTCATATTCAATCCCAGATTTTCGTATAAGATTCGCGCGAGACCAGTGGGTGCAAGAACGAGCCTCTTGGAGAACAGTCCTACAACTCAACCTCGTACGCGCCGTAAACAAGATCGTCGAGGCACTACAAGCCGCCATTGATAACGAGGACGAGCCTGATCCCCTCCCTTTCACGGACAAACACCACCTGCTTCGACTCCGTCTCCGTCCCATCCGCGGAGTCGAGACTGACCTGAAACGACTGCTTGGTGCGAAAGACGAAGACGTTTGGGATTACTCTCCGCAGTCTCCCAAACTCTCACCTCGGACGTCCTCCGAGTTCTATGTCCGATCCCGAACTGGCTAAGCTTCCTGCGGGCCTCTCGCATAGATCCCTCCGAAGGCTCTGAATCTCGGAGACCAATCAAACACGACGGTGTGAGCAGCAAGGACGCATCCGAAGTCATCGCGGGCTGCAAAAACGACATAATACCATTGCGGGAGGACAGTCTCGTTCGCGAGGTGCTGCAAAAATACAGAGTCCGTCTAGAAGACTCTGCCACTTTGTTTGTTTCTCTCCCTTTTCATGTTGACAGACGTCGTTCCTAACTCGATGCACACAGTTTCCTAGACAACGCAGAACGTATCGCCTCATGTGACTACGAACCATCAGACGATGCTATCGTTCGTGCACGCCTACGTACGCTAGACATTCAGGAGTACGGTCTCGATATCGCCGAAGGTATGTTGGCGGTCTCGTCATTCCACGTCAACGCGTCAATAATTTTTTTTCTAGATGGGGACTCGCCAACATGGAAGAGTTATTATGTGGGCGGCTCGCGTACCCAGGTACGTTTCTTCCTCTTTTCCGCTTTCACGCCACCGTGACTGATGATCAAGTAAATGCAATAATCCTCTTGTCTCCAGTATCGTGTTTCGACGAGCGGCTGCAAGAAGATCAGAGGGTGAATAGGCTCGAAGACTCGTTTATCCTGTGGAAAGCCATCTGTTCGTCCAAACTCCTGACACGGACAACCCTTATCGTCTTTCTCAACAAGGTCGACATACTGGAAAAGATCACAAGCGGGGTAATGGTCAATCAGTATTTACCCACGTACGCTCCCTCCTCTCTCTGTCCCTCCCTCACCCTCCTCCAGACCTCCCCACACCGTCAGCGCTGCCGAAGGCACGACAAAACGCGACGACGATGACGAGACGAGGGCGTTACGCCGACTGACGGACGTGCGCCAACGACACGTACGTACGTCCCTCCCTCCGAGTCCTCTCTCTGTCCCTCCTCCAGACCTCCCCACACCGTCAGCGCTGCGTCGAAGATGTCGCGTGGCCAGTATCGCCGAGGTATTTTGATATTTAGTCTCTCGACGCTCCCGCGATCTCACTGCAAGACAGGTTCATCCCTACGCGTCGCTTGCTTGGTCTGTTTTATCCGCTGTGGGCCGAGTATGTCTCTCTCTCAATCATATCCCTGTCGCTAATTGATCGCGGTGTCGCACACAGGTGCTGGTAGACCAGAAAAATCGCGATGATCGGGTCGTTCGCCTTGCAGCCATGATGAGTGACGCCTTCGACTTCGTCGACGACGCCGAACCTTTGAAGGCGATCGAGGCACACGAGAAGACTATCACGCTTCTGATATGGCAAGTGTCGGAGTGTGGGTTCTTCGTCATTGAATATGCCCAACGAAAGAACTTTGGTTAGTCGTCGTCGAATACGCCTTGCTTTTGTCTGAACTCTGCATGCAGGCGCACGGATGATAAAATACACGTTCTCTGATATAGATGCAAGGATCGACGGTTACGGGACCAAGTTAACAGAGCTCAAGACCTCATTCCTGGAAGGTGTGACGGTGCAAACGGGTATCACGGTCGTTCGTATGATGAATAGTGTCGATCATGCTGGTGAGTCTGACCTGTTCAACGGGCTGCGCGCGGAACGTTCATGAGCCTCGAATACAGCGAAAGCCATAGACCTGAACGACATACCATACGCAGGTGGTGCCAGATATGTGCAGGAAAAGGGATGCCTTCCTGGGACGCGCGTGTCCTTGCTTCGCGAAATCTGTGATATCCTCAATAACCCCGACAAAGATGCCCCAAGAGTGTGCTTGCTCACCGGCGTGGCTGGATCGGGCAAGTCGGCCGTGGCTCACACGATCGCTCGACTGTACGACGGGCAGAAGCGACTGGGCTCGTCGTATTGCTTCTCCAGTACCGATGTTGCCAGGCGAAACCCCCAAAACCTGTTCAGCACCATCGCACGGGACTTGTCGGATCACGATCTGCAGTACAAGTCTGCCCTTTGGGATGTCGTGAAAGACGACCGTGCGCTTCGCATGTCCGTATCACCCGCCGAGCAGATCGAGCGGCTCATCATCGAACCCTGTGGGCGTCTCGACCCCATCGGGCCATTGGTGGTCGTCGTAGACGCCCTCGATGAAAGTGGCAGTCCAACCGATCGTTGGCCACTGCTGAAAGCTATATCAAAGCAAATTTCTGATAACACCCTTCCAACCAACCTTCGCTTCTTGATCACTGCTCGACCCGAAGACGACATCTTGACTGCGTTTACCTCGTCGGGCTTAGATTTGGTCCACAAGCAAATGAGAGAGGTTCCTGATGAAGATGTTGATGAAGACCTTAGGACGTTCATCCATGATTCACTTCATCGGTTTACTGCACTAGAAACTGCCTGGCCTGAGCAAGAGTGGTGTCGACTGCTCGTCCATCGTTCACAACATCTCTTCCAATGGGCTTCTGCTGCCTGTACATTTATTGCAGGAAAGGGCTCTACTGGAGTCCCACCATCAAAGCGACTGAAGATCATTTTGGAGCAGGGAAAGAATACCACAGTCCGCCCTCTAGATGACCTATATCATACCATCCTAGGACAGCTGTTTACGTTGAATGAGGCTCAGCAGTCCTTCCGAAATGTGATGGCCATTGTGCTGGCATTGCAGGAGCCACTCTCATTGGTGTCCCTTTCTTTGTTATTCGAGGCACAAGAAGAGTGGGACTTTCAGGCTATCATCAAACCCATGGGCTCGTTGTTGGATGGCGTACATGATGAAGAGAAACCCATCCGACCACTCCACACATCATTCCGTGACTTCTTGCTGGACGGAGCTCGGAGTTCCGGCTTCCATGTTACCATTCAATCCCATCACTCTCTATGCCTTGGCCAAGCTCTGATTGCATGCATGAAAAAGAAGCTTTGCTTCAACATCTGTGATCTCAAGGACTCTCGACAGTTCAACTCCACTATCCCTGATCTGCCAAGTCAAGTAAGACAAGCCTTTCCCCATCAGTTGGCATACTCTTGTCAATACTGGATGGTTCACCTGCAAAACTCTACTCCTGACCAAGATGTATGGCACGAGACTGCATCTTTCTTCCAGAATTTCCTTCCCTACTGGCTTGAAGCCATCAGCCTTCTCTCAGTCATCTCACCACAGACAATGATCTTATCTGCCATAGAGGCCTGCAACAGTCTTTCAAAGTGGGCCAAGGTGAGATGATCCATGACAATTTATGATCAATATTCAATGTGCATGATGACAGGACCATGAAGTTGGCATGATAGCATCAGAGGCATCTCAATTCATCCAAGTATTTGCTCCTGTCCTAAGAGACTCCACTTGCCATCTATACCTTTCTGCCATGCCTCAAACCCCCTCTGGCTCTCCACTCTGTGCATTCTGGTCTAATCACCTGCAGAAACATGCATCCATCACCTCTGGGCATCCTGAAAACTGGCCAGCTGAGGTTCATGTCATGACAGGTCATCAAGAATGGGTCATGTCTGTTGCATATTCACCTGATGGGACTCACATTGTCTCTGGCTCTTGGGACAAGACTGTTAGGGTTTGGAATGCAAGCAGTGGTCAACTTGTGGCAGGTCCATTTGAGGGGCACACATCTATTGTCAGCTCTGTTGCCTATTCACCTGATGGAACTTGCATTGTCTCTGGCTCTTTTGACAGTACCATCAGGCTTTGGAATGCAACCAGTGGTCAACTTGTGGCAGGTCCATTTGAGGGGCACACATCTGGTGTCAACTCTGTTGCCTATTCACCTGATGGAACTTGCATTGTCTCTGGCTCAGATGACCAGACCATTATGGTTTGGAATGCAACCAATGGTCAGCTTGTGGCAGGTCCATTTGAGGGGCACACATCTTATGTCAACTCTGTTGTCTATTCACCTGATGGAACTTGCATTGTCTCTGGCTCAAAGGACAAGACCATTGGAGTTTGGAATGCAACTAGTGGTCAACTTGTGGCAGGTCTGTTTCATGGACATACAGATTCAGTCAAATCAGTTGCCTTTTCACCTGATGGGGTCTACATTGTCTCTGGCTCAGAGGATGAGACCATCAGAGTGTGGAATGCAACCAGTGGTCAGCTTGTGGCAGGTCCATTTGAGGGGCACACATCATCTGTCACCTCTGTTGCATATTCACCTAATGGGGCCCACATTGTCTCTGGCTCTTTGGAGAAGACTGTTAGAGTTTGGAATGCAACCAATGGTCAGCTTGTAGCAGGTCCATTTCAAGGACACACAGAACCAGTCACCTCTACTGCCTATTCACCTGATGGGGTCCACATTGTCTCTGGCTCTTGGGACAACAACATTAGAGTTTGGAATGCAACCAATGGTGTCATAGTGGCAGGTCTTTCCAAGCAAAACACAGGCTCAATCTACTCTGTTGCATACTCACCTGATGGAACCTGCATTGCCTCTGGCTCAGATGACAAGACTATCAGGGTTTGGAATACAACCAATGGTCACCTTGTGGCAGGTTCATTTGAGGGACATCAAGACCAGTGGGTCAACTCTATTGCCTATTCACCTGATGGGGCCCACATTGTCTCTGGCTCAGAAAACAAGACCATAAGGGTTTGGGATGCAACCAATGGTCAGTTTGTGGCAGGTCCATTTCAGGGACATACAGAATCAGTCTCCTCTGTTGCCTATTCACCTGATGGAGCCCACATTGTCTCTGGCTCAAGGGACAAGACCATAAGGGTTTGGAATGCAACCAATGGTCAGCTGGTGGCAGGTCCATTTGAGGGACATCAACAATGGGTCAGCTCTGTTGCCTATTCACCTGATGGGGCCCACATTGTCTCTGGCTCAGGGGACAAGACCATAAGGGTTTGGGATGCAAACAATGGTCAGTTTGTGGCAGGTCCATTTCAGGGACATACACAATCAGTCCTCTCTGCTGCCTATTCACCTGATGGGGCCCACATTGTCTCTAGCTCAGGTGACAAGAGCATCAGGGTTTGGGATGCAACCAATGGTCAGCTTGTGGCAGGTCCATTTGAGGACACATCTATTGTCATCTCTGTTGCCTATTCACCTGATGGAACTTGCATTGTCTCTGGCTCATATGACAAGACCATCAGGGTTTGGAATGCAACCAATGGTCAACTTGTTGCAGGTCCATTTCAGGGACACACAAGAGGAGTCATTTCTGTGGCTTATTCACAAGATGGAACCCACATTTTCTCTGGGTCATGGGATAACACTATCAAAGTGTGGAGTGTACAAGGTCTTCTCTCCCTTGGTGCTTTGGATGAAAAAGAGGGTTGGATCAAATCTTCTCATGGTGGCTGTTTTGGATGGATTGCACCTTGGAATAGGCATCTTACTTATCGTCCCTTCCACTCTTTAATCATTGCTCCTCAGGCTGACAGTGTTTGCCAACTTTCCATTGATCAATCCTTGTTTGGAGAGTCCTGGGTGTCTTGTTGGAAATGACTGGCTTGTGCAATCTCTTGATTATGATACATTGTGCCTTGGTCCCTCTTATGTTTTGTACTTGTACATTGCTCTTTGCAGAATATGTCAACTGATACTGAATCAAATGAAACTACTATGCATGGTAGTGGAAAAATATAAACAAGAAAAACAAAATACTCGGATGCTGCTAGAGAGATAAAACAGTGATTAATCAAGATAATCAACTCCGAGTCTCATCCTCTCGCCTCTGCCTTGCCTTTGGTATCGGCTCCTTCATCGAGAACGCCCACTCCACGGCGCACTCCCCTCCCCGTCCTCATCGTCTTCATCAACAGCGCAGGCGGCGTATCGGCGAAAACATGATCAGCTGTAGACTCATCCGCACACTCTGGCGTCACACATTGACCGTACCAGCAGCGGCCGTGGCATCCGTCTCCGTAGACACGGTCAACGAAGGCAGTACCGACGACTCTGTCACGTTGGGATGAGCGTGCCTGTTCCCAGTCGTCATCGCAGCAGTCCGCACCACCGGAGGAGGCTCAGGCTGCGGCGGCGGAATCATAAACGAAGGCTCTGGGGACCGCGATCGTAAGCCCGACGGCGAGGGCACCCTCGACTGCAGCACCTCACCGTTCAAACTCTCCCTCCCAGTCGCATACGACGACACCGATGGCCGAATCCCTCCAAGACCTCCGAACTAGGTTTCGCTCGTCTACTTCCACCCTCCCCGCGGAACGACCGTCCCCGCTGCCATTGTCGTAGTCCGTACCACGGGGGTAACCACCGAAACAGGACCGTCCAACTCGCATTGCGCAACGCCAATCACAATGGCACCCTCAACGGACCCTCACCTCGGCCCCGTCAATGCCCTCGTTCCGCATCCAAAGGCCCATTCTCAGGCGAACTCGTAGACCTCGCGTGCCCTCGACCGTTCGTCGTCGTCGTCGTCGTCGCTATCGCCATATCCATCCCCAACCGTCGAAGACTTGGGGAATCTGCTGGGAGGGCGGTCGGCGCGAACGCCTGGGTAAGCGTGCGGCCGTTTTGGATACAGGGAGTTGCTGCGTTGCCGACGCCGGCGGTGAATGATCATCGCTGGAAGGGGACCGTGAGCGAACGCCGGTTGGGCCCGTCAGGTCGGGAATGGCATGCGCAGGCGGGGTCTTATTGGCGTCTGCATCGGCGTTGACCTTTGATTTTCGCGGGAGTTGGACGTCGGATTCGAGTTGGGGCTTAGGCTCTGACCTATACTCGGCTGCCTGGCAGCCTGTGAGTGTTGTTTGGACGAGGGGGGGACTTTCGTGGCTCGCCTCGGTGGAGTGAGCTACGGTCTGAGAAGCGCATTAGGACGGGGTGAGGGAGGAGCTGTCCGAGAGGTAACCCAATTGTGTGCCCAAGTAGTTTGGCACGGGCGTTGAAACTAGAAGATGGTCAAAGTGTGAGCGAAACCGAACGAAAGTATACACGCACCCGAGTTCGCGCCCAGGTTCTCCGAGTCGTCGTTCTGAGTATCGCCCCGATCCAAGGCCTGGAGAGCCTTGAGTCCCTAATTCCCCATCTCTACCCTAACAGCAGCGCAGTCGATGAGCGTACGACATCGTGCGCGACAGCGATCCGACGAGCGTCGAGTTCACGCTCCTTGGCACAAGGTGGGTTTCGCAAGCTTCGAGCTCTGCTTGGGCTTTTGCGAGTTTGGTACATATTGTTGTTACCGGGTGCGGGTAGTACGAGCGTGAGCGCAAATGGAGCAACGGCGGCGGCTTTGGCGTTGGAGGAAGGTTGGGTGGAGATGGAGGCGGGGATCCCGAGGATTCTGTGATCTGAGCAAGTCGGATTTTTGTAGTCGCTGACATGCGCTCCCCTCTGCACCACGCATCCACAAATTCCATGGCTTCGTATGGCCGCAAGTCTCAGGGTCTCGACGGTGACGTGCTGTCTCAGGGTCTCCCGAATGTTAGCGGGCAGCCTCGACAAGAACTCGCGTTTTTCTTGACCGGGATCCTCATCGGCATCAGCACCGTCAACACCAGCACCCTCCTCCCCCATCTGGCATGGTTCAAGTCCTCTACCATCAACACCATCACTCTATCGCTCCACGAAAGGCGTCTGAACGAAAACGAAAACATCGGCTTACTGACATCCGATCAAGCACCACACACCGCTCCCATACATCTGCATCTGCAGGCAGGCCCGCCTGGTGCATGATCATGATGTGCGGCCGATCCATCACCCGTTTCTCGCGTACGAGCGTGTTCGAGACCTTGGCGCTCACACGGAGGACAGCGACGACATCCGAGTCCGAGTCCGAGTCCGAGTCCACCGTCGCCGCCGCTCGTTTCATCTGCGTCGCCACCAGAGACTGGATGTCCACCTCGGCCAGTATCGCGTAGTATCGGGCCCGGGGCGGCGCAGGCGTTTTGACTTTCTTCTCTCTCTCCCTTTCCTCCTTTTCAGCCCTAGCTCCCTTCTTCTCCGCCCCCGCCGGGACCCACCTCTACGTGCGCCCGAGTGCCTCCTCGAGCGTCTCACGACGTTCATTTCCACGCACTTGTCCACTTCCCTGTTCTCGGATACCATACAGAGACTTGGTGGAAGTAGGGAACACAGACCATTGTCACAATAATACTCGCCAGAATTCCATTCTTGAGGAAATCAATGTTGGTAAGGTAAACCTGCCCGAGATCATCCTCGTGCGCTGCTGCCCTATAGATCCCGTCACGTTATCAGCACACAAGGGCCACAAGAACTATGGAAAGGGAGGAAGGAGAGGAAAGGAAAGGGGAGGAAGAAACACGAAACACAGGAAACACGAGACGTACGCAAGCTGGTTTAGGAACCCAGAGACTGGCATACATCCCAGTTGAACAAATCAGTGCGGTCAGGAAGATAAGCAGGTTCGCGGGACTGCTGGGGAGGTCTTTGCCCACTTGTTGTGCAATCGGTACCAGGAGGATACTTGCTATAGTGTGGCTACTAAATGTCGAAACAACCTGCAATCATGGGGGATGGGTCAGCGTCAGTGCGACGAGGGAAGTACGACGAGGAACAACAAAAAGTGGAACGGGGAAAAGAAAAAACGTACCAGGACGACAACGGAAAGAGCGAGGACGGTGTACAACGCCCGCCCTTCGAGCATGCGATGAACTAGACCATCCATTGTATCCATCAACCCACTCGACTTGACTCCGTTCCCGAGCGCAATGCCGCCCATGGCCAAGAACACGATCGTCCATGCAAACTGCTCAAAGTCATCCTAAACCGAACCGTAGTTAGCGCTCAGTAAGACATCCTCCTCCCCACGATACCTTTTTCAAAAACCCCGTCGCAAAGAACGCAACGATCGGAATAATGGCAATAATACCCATGTCCCCAATCGCAGGCTTGATCTGGCGCTCGACGCGCCACAACATGATCGTGGCCAGACACACCATGGTCACCCACCACTGCTTCAACGTGAATTCTTCCCTCGTAGGCCTGATTGTACGGATCTCAATCTCTCCGTCCCCATCTGGCGTACCTGCGGGCTGGTAGCTCGCCAGCGGATCAGTACGATCGAGATGATCGACACGGGGAGTGCGACGGCGAACCAGCTCGCCCAGTCGAGTTGCGGGTCCATAAAACCGATGGCAATGAGGTTCTGGGGTGAGGAGATCAGGGAGCTT
>JBBPPA010001493.1:0-11830 GCA_038091735.1 Leccinum pellstonianum | reverse complement strand
CTCGGTGAACTGTTGCCAATTCTAATACGAATGTATAATGCTAAAGTAGCTACGTAGAGACACTTTTTTTTTTTTTTCACACCCACATTTTTGTCACACGAGCGGAGTTTTTGTGCACCAGACGACGCGAAGACGCCGAGTTTCGTAAGAGGCGACTTTGAACTGCTTTAAATAAGTTTCGCCACACCAACACGCTGCTTTCCTTGCATAACGAACAAACCGTCTGTAATGACTTCCTCTGCTCAATTCGCAACAAAGTCTGCCTTTGCAGCCCTTGCCGTCGAGGACGTTGAGTCCGAAGAGGAGCTCGACCAAGAAGAGCACACACAACCCTTGTCAGACAGGTACGTCCTTTCCCTCACACTCCACTCTCCGTGTACCCATCCAGGGAAAACAGCGCCGACCCGCCCAAGTTGTCAAAATCGCAAATCAAAAAATTGCAAAAACATGCGCGTACAGAAAAGCGAAAACAGGCCAGGGCAGCCAAGGCCTCTTCGACTGCAGAAAACTCGTCGAGGAGTACCCCTTCGCCGGAACAGTCCATCGAGCAGTCCGTGGCTTCTCTGAATGAGGAGGTCGTCTCATCCGAGGCCGAGAATGTTCAACCTGAATCTGGCCCTGAGGACGACCGTGAGGTTGTAGACCCTACCCCAGAACCCTCACGACCCTCCCCAGAATCGAAGAGCAACGTGTTTACCTCTGCGAAGCCGGACGGTACGTGGGCATCGTTCCGCGGCGTTTCTGTCTGATAATAGTTCAATCACAGGCTCGAGACCTAAATCGGTCGAGGCACATTCAAAACCTGTCACAGAATTGCGGCGGGATCTTGCTCCTCCTCCTCCAGCGCAAACGGATGTCGAGCGGGCTGTAAAGTCTAAGCAAGATGTTCAGGAAGCCGAACGCACGAAGAAGCGCCAGAACCTGATTACGAGGACGTTATGGACGTTCATCATGATCGGAGTGTTCATGGGTGAGGGTGGCTATCGCCCGTCGACATGCTAGAATGTTAACATCTGTTCAGGTCTTTTGCTCATGGGTCACGCATACATGATAATCCTTGTCATGCTATGCCAGACGCTGGTCTACCGCGAGGTCACTGCTCTCTTTTCACTTCGGGACATGTCCCCCGAAGCAACGGAATTCACGGTCAAGGGGGGCAAGGACCCTTGGAGCAAACCTCTCAACTGGTACTTCTTCGCCGTGACCAACTACTTCCTGTATGGCGAAAGCATCATCTATTACTTCAAGGTTAGTTTTACTACTCTGCTTGTGACCTTGTATTGATGTTTTCTGGAAGCACGTCGTGTTTACGGATGGTCAAATGCTTCCCTTCGCTATGAATCACCGTATGATCAGCTTCACGCTCTACACCATAGGGTTCATGGGCTTCGTCCTTTCGCTCAAGAGGGGTTATCTCAAGCAGCAGTTTGGTCTTTTCTGCTGGGTTCACATGAGTTTGCTCTTGATTGTGGTGTCTAGGTAGGTACTTCACCTTCGAGTGAGACATGGTCTAAGGCATCTTGTAGCCACTTCATCATCAACAACATTCTTGAGGGACTGATCTGGTTCTTTGTTCCCGCTTCGCTGGTCATTTGCAACGATGTGTTTGCTTACATCTGGGGTATCACTCTTGGCCGTACTCCGTTGATCAAGCTTTCACCGAAAAAAACTGTCGAGGGATTCGTCGGCGCGTTCTGGAGCACACTCATTTTCAGCGTAGTCTGGGGATCTTATTTCATGCGGTTCAACTATATGATCTGTCCTGTTCACGACCTCGGTGTCAGTGTATGGAGCAACGTTCAATGTGTTCCCAACCCCGTCTTTATCGCTAAAGAATGGGAGATCTGGGCGCCATTGAGAGTCTTTTTGTCGCAACTTGTGCGTGCTACATTTCCATGCGAAGCTGTCTGTTGCTAAACGTTTCATTGTAGCTTGGGCGTTCCGTAACAGTCATTCCCTACGTCCCATATCAGCTTCATCTACTTGTCTTTGCTATCTTTGCTTCCTTGGTTGCTCCGTTTGGAGGTTTCTTTGCTTCTGGGTTTAAACGCGCATTCGACATCAAGGACTTCGGCCACAGCATTCCTGGACATGGTGGCATGACGGATCGTATGGATTGCCAGTAAGCCGATGTCGCATTTATGCGCCTCAGAGACTGACGTAGATGCTAGGTTCTTGATGGGAGTGTTCACCTACGTGTACTACAGCAGCTTGATTCGGGAGCACCACGTCACTGTAGGATCCATACTGCAAATGATAGTCAGCGGGCTGACAGTTGAGGAACAACTGGAGTTGATGAGAGACCTGAAGAAGTATATGTTGGGAAGAGGGATCACATCCGTATGATTTTCTGGGACGCTCATAGTACAAGGAATTCAATGTTATTGTTACCCTCTCACTAATTATCTCCTGAATGTCGATATTTAACCGCATTCCTCACTCTCTTTAGCAATGAACGAGCTGACGCGATTTCCCTCTCTTGTTTTTTCATCGAAAGGGAAGTATACTCGTGTGCGGTACATGCATGTTCATAGCTTAATGTAGCGTGAAACAGGAGACATAAACAAGTAAATGCTCCTCATGACCGGGGCTTTTCCTAACGATCATCATGAGCAAACGATGGGTAGATAAAACAAGTCGAAATAACGCACCTTTTTCTCCTTCCAGAGTGCGAGTAAACCAACGCCAGATACTTTCACGACCTTGAAACGTACACCAGGAATATCACCTTTGGCTTTACCACTACGACCGAAACCGGAGATGAGCACTTCATCGTTCTCGTCGACAAAGTTGAGGCAACCGTCATTCTAGCACATCAAAGGCGATCACACACACGGACGCAATGCACAACCAGAAGACCTACGGGTACGAATGCCGTGACTTTTTTACCGTTCTTGATCAGTTGTACACGAACACATTTGCGGATGGCAGAATTGGGCTGCTTTGCCTCGACACCGACTTTCTCGAGGACGATGCCCTTTGCATGTGATGATCCACCAGTGGGGGATGTTTTGTAGACGTTACCGAGGGCACGCTTCTTGTATCCCTTGTCCGCCTATACAAACAAAACGTGAGATCGGACGTGCTGAGCGTGAAGTATCGAGATATGTTACCCATCGGTTTTCGCGACGGTCATTGCGGAGCTTGCGAGCGGCTTGAAGTCCACGGGGTTTGTTGGCTGGAAGGAAAGCAGGTCAGCGACGGGGGTTCATGCTATCGGGTGGCCGACGTACAGCCCATTCTTGAGGTCGGTAATGTCGATGTAGAGGACCCTTTGCTCGAGACCGCGGCCGGGTTACTCGGTAAGTTCCGGTAGCTGTTATAGTTTATCAGCCACTCATATCCACGTGATTATGACAAATGAACATTACATCACACTCAATTTCAAATCTCAATGTGATCCCACGGCAATTTCCCGGTGTACTTTCACTCTCTCGCGCAATCATCGGGCCGCGGCTCGTGTGTATGTGTTCGCCGATAACACTCGAATATTTTTGTATCTCGAACATACATTAACCATGCCACGGCAATCGTCATGTGGTCAGGTCTCCCTTCAGACTGCTTTCAAGTGATTTCTCTCCAGCACATTCCGAGACTTGGTCCAAGATGTCTATTCAATACTTCAACCATGGTCGGTTCCGTGTCGCGGGTGGGGTTATCCCAGACGCTGTAACTGCGTATTGCACGTACGGAGATCCCAAGAATCCCTGCATAGTCTTCCCTACTTGTTACGGTGGAAAGCTGGGCAGTGCGTGATTCTTTGTTATGCGCATATTAGCCACACATAGACGCTTTGAATAAGACAACGGCCTTTTAGGTCAAGAGTATCTCGTTGGGGAAGACAAGGTAATGCAGATCAGAGCATCCCGCTTCCTTTACATGCTTATCTGTGACGCAGGTTTTGAACCCACAAAAGTATTACATCGTTACTTTTGCACTCTTCTCCAATGGTGAAGTGCGTTGTGAAGGTTTCTTGTTCTGGTCTCTTTGCTGATGCTAGTTCGTGAAACAGTCCTCTTCGCCCTCCAACACCGTGAGCTCTAGACCGTCCGATACGTTATGCATGCGCTTAGTTCATCCATCCAGCCGGCTCCGTACAATGGGCCGTACTTCCCAGCCGTGTCTTATGAAGACAATATGTAAGTCTGATATCCAGTAGGTTATGAAACAATTCTGACTGCGCATAGTCGCGCGCAATACACTGTGTTGACCCAGAAGCTTGGGATCCAGAAGGTTTTCTGTGTCATTGGGTTTTCAATGGGTGGACAACAGGTCCGTTCCAATGCCAGTTGATTCAGATTATCGCAATACTCATTTATATCCTTGATAGGCTTACTATTGGCCAGTCGTGTACCCTGACTTTGTGGAAAGGTTGGTTCTTATACTCTTCCCTGGAGACCACTGTCCTGACCCCTTCTACCCGGAAAGATTCATTCCTATTTGCGGATCTGCACGGACGAGCCCTCACAATAAGGCGTATGGTGCAACCATCTATCATTCAGGCTTATTGTAACCACTTTTGTTTAGTTTCCTTGAGGGTCCAAAGGCTGCCTTGACAGCTTCCAAGGACTTTGAGGACGGGCACTACAAGACTACGCCCCAACATGGAATTCGAGCCTTTGGACGCGCGTATAGTGCATGGGCATACAGTCAAGATGTCAGTATCTTTTCCGCTCTCTCTGGCTTGTCCCGAGCACTGATTTTTCCAAAGTGGTTCCGCAAGAAGCTTTATTTGTATGACGGAAAGTAAGTGGCTTTTGCAATTATCGTCCTCGACCCTAAGTTTCCTACAGTTATTCTGATCTGAACGCATTCCTGCGCGAGGATTGGGAGGCAGGATTTTTGAATGGCTGGGATGCAAACGATCTGATTACCCTGCTCCACACATGGCAAGTCGCAGACATTTCCGCGATCCGGGACAGCGGAGATCTCGAAAAGTGCCTCGGTGCAATCAAGGCCAGGGGGTTGATCATGCCTTGCAAGACCGACCTCTATTTCGCCGTGAGTCTTACAGTAATTGGATACGTTTGTTTATTTTTGCTGATATCACGTCAGCCGGAAGATAGTGAGAACGAGATGCGGTTCTTGAAACACGCTAGGCTGATTGTCATTCCCTCCATCTGGGGGCACATGGGTAATGGTCTTTTTTCTTCTTCTTTCGATTGCTGAACGTGTGACCATTACAGCCGGAGGGGGTTCCAACTCCGAGGACGACCAGTTCCTTCATTCAGAAGTCAAGAGGTTCCTGGAGGAGCCTTAGAATCTAAATCCACGTGTAAATATGTCGACTGACATTCATTCGTGAGAGTCGGTGAGACCAGGAAACAGGTACCGATTTATCTATCAAGCTAGCCTCGTTCCTGAGTTGTATATTGTCTGGGTATTTAGAATCATTTACCGTGCAACGCGGGGCCCGAAGACCCGCCCTGTGTCCTATCCACGGATCTGAGTTGTGGATGATAAGGATATACGTAACGCGTGGAGTATATGCCAGTGGGGTTGTGCATGTGAGCGGCGCTTGCGGTCATAATCGGCAAATTGGTCACAGCAAGGGAGGTAGTTCCAAGGGGACAGCTCACCTCCGATCGATCTGCCGTTTTGCTGAGATCTACCTTACTTTCGCCCCTTCGTTGAGGACACTCGCTGTGATTACGAAAACTCATATGGCGCAACACATCATCCAATACTATCATCACGGAAGGTTCAAGGTTGCGGGCGGTGTCCTGCCAGATGCTGTTACGGCTTATCAGACAATCGGAGACCCCTCCAACCCATGCGTGGTGTACACGAATCACTATGGCGCGAAGCTTTCTCTGCCAGGAGGTACATTCATTGGATTGGACCACTGAGATAGACTAAATATCTTCTCAACTTAGCTCGGGACGCTCTGGTCGGAAAGGGGAAGGTATGGCCAGTGCAATGTTACTAAGAAGAACCTTTGTTCACCACCTAGTAACAGGCCTTTGATCCGACGAAGTACTACGTAGTTGCATTTGGATTGTTTTGTGGCGGAGAGGTATGTCTATCTCTGCAAGCGTGCATCTCGGATCTAACGTTGATCCCTGTCTGAAAGTCATCTTCTCCATCCAACACGGTGAGCGAGTCCGTGGTTCATAATCTACGCGAAGCTTATGCAAGTTGGCACAGCCTCTGCCCTACAACGGCCCATACTTCCCAGAGATCTCATACGAGGACAACATGTATGGCGACGTTTAGTTTATATTGTTTATCGCTCATGTGATATTAACAGCCGAGCCCAATATGAAGTATTGACGAAGGCCCTTGGTGTGAAGAGAGTGTATTGTGTCGGGGGCCTTTCCATGGGCGGTCAGCAGGTGGGTCCATCAATATTGACATCAGCATTAAATCAGATCGGATTTCCTGACCATTTTTGCGACAGGCTTACTATTGGGCAACGGTCTACCCTGAATTCGTAGACAAGATTGCAGTGGTCGTTTCTGCTGCCAGGACAAGTATGCATAACAGATGGTTGGTTCAAGCTTCACTGCTGCTCAAGGGGCTGTTAACATCAGTTGGATCAGCGCCTTGGAAGGTCCAAAGGCTGCTCTCAAGGCGTCCAAAGACTTCGAAGATGGCCACTACACGTCTCCCCCTCACCAAGGTATCAGAGCATTCGGACGCGGCATGTTGGCATGGGTCTACAGCCAATCGGTAAAAATGCAAACGCGTTTCGCCGAGGAATCTCACTAACAACTCTCTAGTGGTTCAGGGATCACGGTTATTTGATGGATGGACAGTGAGTGCGAAAACGTCAACTACGAAAAGGCTGCTGTATTCATGCTTTCCGCTAGATACCCTGATCTCCAGTCTTTCATGCGCGGAGAAGGGGAGACACACTGGATTCAAAATTGGGATGCCAACGATTTGCTTCACCTTCTAAATACCTGGCAGAACGGTGATATCTCACAAGTTCGAGACAACGGTGACTTTGAAAAGGCTCTTAGGAGCATCAAAGCAGAAGTGCTTCTCCTACCTTCCAAGACGGATCTCTTTTTCGCTGTTAGTCCTCACTTCATGTTAATTCATCATCCACTGATTGAAGGTTTCGTAGCCGGAATACAGCGAATCTGAGATGTTGTACTTACAGAAGGGAACTTTGGTGTTGATCGATACAGACTGGGGTCATAGTTCTCAAAATCCGGCAGATATCGATTTCTTCTGTAAAGAGATCGGAAAGTTCTTGGCTAAATAAACTTTGCTCTGTTTGGAAGCCGATTCGTATTAGCTTCCATGGCGATCAGCAAGGTTCGGAATGATGAACTTGACGTCAACCCATCTTCGGAAATATTAATATTGAAGTAGGCAAAGTTTCCCGCCGATATGCATAGTTCCGGCGCCCGATCCCTGCGATCGGCGATGCATGATTTATGTTCATGGTCACAGGCAAGTAGTCACAAGTCCCTCGGACCGATGTCTAACCCCGGTGTCAACCATACGCCTTACACCCACGAATGGGAGCAGATAACATAAATATCAAAACCATGGGACTGGTAGGTGTGAAAACCCAACTGAACCTAGCTTTTTAGTTTCTTCCGAACAGCAACAACCCATCGCTCACCTAACATGCAAACTCCAAGCGCAGAGATCAAGTACTACCACCATGGCAGGTTCAAGATGGCCGGTGGTATACTTCCGGATGCGGTGACCGCGTATCAGACATATGGAAATCCCCAGAATCCTTGCATAGTATTCCCAACATGCTATGGAGCCAAACTGGCCCTCGGAAGTAGGCCGAACGAATGCTTCCTAGCAGCATTGCTGACGCATCTTCAGGTCAGGATTATCTTGTTGGTGAAGGAAAGGTAAGGAGTCCGACCAGTTCTGGACCGGTCAGTGATATTCACATCTCGTTGTGTCAGGTTCTTGACACCAAAAAATACTATATTGTTACCTTCGCGATGTTCTGCAATGGGGAGGTGAGAGTAGTCAATCACTTCTATATGCCAGGCTCTAAACGATTCCTTACCTAGTCATCGTCTCCCTCTAACACTGTATGTGTGCCACATTCCACTGGCCGTTCCGGCATGAATTTCCAGCGGAGGCTCATAACACATCTTCCCTTAGCCGGCGCCATATAACGGACCATATTTCCCGTTTGCCTCTTACGAGGATAACATGTGAATGCTTCTTCAGTGCTGGCGCTTTTGACATTACTCATTTCCCTCGTAGCCGTGCCCAGCATGCAGTTCTCACTAAGCTTCTGGGAGTATCAAAGGTGTTTTGCGCTATAGGATTTTCCATGGGTGGCCAACAAGCGTATCACTGGCCTGTGGTGTTTCCGGACTTTGTGGAGAGATTCGTAGCGATCTGCACTTCCGCGCGGACTAGTCCCCACAATCAATGGTCTCCTTTTAGTTTGCGATCACTTGGCCTGTGCTGACTGCTGTGAAGCTTCCTTGAAGGCCCGAAGGCTGCAATGTTGGCATCCAAAGATTTCGCCAACGGACACTACACATCCACACCACAGCATGGTATTCGGGCATTCGGGAGGGTTTACTGCGCATGGGCATATGGACAAACAGTGAGCATACATGAGATGATATTGAGTATACTTACCGTGCCATAGTGGTTCAGGGAGCATCGATACCTTATGGGAGGAGAGTAAGTGTTCGTGTCTCCCAATTTCCGGTTATTCCTAATACAGGCTAGATATCCTGACCTAAACTCGTTCATGCGAGAGAGGTGGGAAGGGAGAAACTTGCAGTACTGGGACGCCAACGACATGATCGCCCTGCTTACCACCTGGCAGCGGGGAGACATTTCCATCGTTTACGATGGCGGCGACTATGAAAAGGCGTTGAAAAGCATCAAAGCCAAGGGATTGATCATGCCTTCGAAGACTGACCTCTACTTCCCGGTTCGTCGGGACGCGCATCTGGGCTCGTGTCCGTGCTAATGCTGTTTCTAGCCGGAAGACAGCGAGGTGGAGGTTTCACATCTTAGAGATGCTACGTTGCACGTCATACCCACCGTTTGGGGTCACGTTGCGGGAGGAGGAGCCAATCCCGTCGACGTCGACTTCATTTCAGACAAGATTCGTGCGTTTTTTAACCATTGAATCGTGCCGAGGGAAGCAAGGCATACACTGGCAAGATAGGCTGTATTTAGTGTTAGCGAACATTCTTGGCCTGTCAACAATTCAGCGTTTACGCTTTGATCCTACTGGATAACTTTTGAACAGTCCCAATGGATAGAAAAGCGCGTTTCGGCATATATACTTGAATGATTATAGGTATAAGAAGTTGAGTATAGTGAATAAAGTATAAGTCTACAGGCGGGCCTTGGGCGGGCCGGACTGGATGAACGAGAAACGCTGCGACAACCAACTTAGTCTGCTTCCTCTACATGTTGAAAGGACGAATCAGAGCAGCTAGGCGCCGGTGAGAGCCTGACCGAAACCATACCAGGCCCTTGGAAAAGAGAAACAGTACTGCTACTCATGGCTATGGTATTTCGGATTTCACCGATTTGACGATCCGCATTTTTTACAAGACTCTGAGCTTCCTCATATTCCTCGTAAGCAATCGTACGCATGATATCCATTTCGTGTATACGCAGGAGTCGATACTTCGCATGTGCGGCAAAAGCTTCCCGGCTTGCACGAGCCAGCTGCAACGTGCGGCTGGAATGAAGATCTTCAACATCCTGACTCCTTTCGGCTGACATCTGATCGAATATGTAAGAAAGCAGCCGATTATCCATACTGCACCTACAGTGGTAAGCACTTTGGTCCTTTTTGTTGCATTGGGCGAATGACGTTCTTCAGAAGCTAAGGATTCAGAGAACTCGAAGTAGGATCTCTTCTGACCTAAACAACCCTTCCCATTGGCACTTAACCCCCGATTTGAACCAGTAGGCTCGGGTGATCCTGGTGAATACATTGATGTGGGTGGAAATGAGTGGTGTTTCAATAGAATCCGAGTGACAGTTCCCTCTACATAATTGCTAGTCACGTGTCCGTAGAGTTCCACGTAACGTTGTCTTCCTTCGCGCCGGCTCGTGCTCTCGCCAATATGAAGGATCGCCATGGTCTTCTCTTGGGCAGTTTGCTTTTACTCCCCGTGGTCAGCATCAATGCATTCTATCTGCCCGGTGCCGCACCCCGCAACTTCGAGCGAGGGGAGCAAGTAGACCTCTTTGTCAATGCCCTCACTCCGATGCTGACGGGGAAGGATGATTCAAAACTAGTACGCAGTCTTATTGGCCTAGTTGGCGTTACATTAATTCGACCCTGCACAACCAGAAATCGCTGATTAATTGTGGGTTCATCTTGAATCTAGCTACAATGTACCAGTTGCTGATGGGCCTGCACGACAATAAGACGATTACTACAGCCCTGCTTTCCATTTCTGCGAACCTGAAGACGGTCCAAAGAGTCAGCCCGAGTCGTTGGGCTCCATTCTCTTTGGGGACCGGATATTCAATTCACCATATGACGTGCGTCTCATCATATGTTAGCGGGAGTCCCTTTACCTTAGTATGCCTGCCCCAGATCAAAATGTTGGAGGAAAATGGAACATGTCGCACCCTCTGCACCCAACAAGTGCCACCACAGGACGCAAAGCTCGTAAATGACCGTATACGAGAGGACTATGCGCTCAACTGGCTCATTGACGGCTTGCCGGCGGCAGAGATGAAGAAAGACCTGAAGACGGGTGATATCTTCTATGACATGGGGTTTAATCTCGGTGATGATGACAGCGAGATTCCGTACTTGAATAACCATTATGATATCGTCTTGAGGTTTGCGCTCGGTTTCACTTCCACGACGTACTCTCATTTAATGGCATCAAGGTACCATGAACGCGATCCGGGCCTATATCGAGTGGTTGGGGTCTTGGTATGGCCATCCAGGTGAGCAATTGTGCACAAGACCTGTTGCTCTGGACTCATTCGTTCCAAGTCGTGGTGGTTCACAGGAAGGGCACGCGCTGGATTGCGACTCTACTTCCCAACCTCTTTCACTGTCAGAGACGGAGACGACAACCGTCCGTTATACATACCGGATCACTTGGAATGTATGTACCATATTCATGTTCTGATTCTCAAATTTGACGTTCCTGTCAGGAATCAGATACGCCATGGGTACGTGGACGTGCTTCTCACTGTATAGTTTCACGTCAACTTCTTCAAGGCTACACGTTGGGACAATTACCTGCACATCTTCGACCCACGGATTCACTGGTTCAGTATTGTCAACTCGATTGTGATTGTCGTTTTCCTGTGTGTTATGGTAACCATCATTCTCCTGCGCACGGTCTCGAGAGATGTAAGCATTCCTAAGCTGAAAATGAATGACGATTACCTGACGTGTCATACTTGTAGATTTCCCGCTACAACGCTATCGATCTCAGCGTATGTTCCACATCATCTATTCTTGCATGTTCTAATATTTATGCCGTTGCAGGAGGACGTTCAAGAGGATTGGGGATGGAAACTCGTGCACGGAGAGGTTTTCCGCACCCCGCGTTTCCCGATGCCCTTGGCTGTCATGGTCGGCAATGGTGCACAACTCTGTGCAATGTGTTCGGTTACCCTTAGTACATCCTCTCATTTACCAGTTTTTCTGCACATTCACGTGCCCTCTTTTGGCAGTTTTTGCACTACTAGGCTTCCTCTCCCCATCTAACCGTGGTTCGCTGGCGACCGTGATGATGGTGTGTTGGTCTTTCTTCGGCGGGCAAGTGACTTTTTTGTCATCGTTGTCCTGTCTGTAATGATGAACTTTCTTGATCAGAATTGGTGGTTACTATTCCAGCCGTGTGTACGCATCTCTCGGGGGTGTTAACCGCAGAAAGAATGCCTTTGT
>JBBPPA010001492.1:0-11831 GCA_038091735.1 Leccinum pellstonianum | reverse complement strand
ATACAGTTGCCCGGTCACGAATACGCCGTTCGCAAGGTTCAGTGGAGTCCTCATCGGCCGGATATCCTGGCGACGGCGAGCTATGATATGACTTGTCGGATGTACGTGTCGTGCGATATTTACCGGATGCATCTAACGTATCTCTTTGTGATGTAGTTGGAACACGAGTCCCGCCCCGGGAGGATCGAACCTGCTGTATGTCCACGATCCTCATACCGAGTTTGTGGCTGGGTGTGGTTGGTCGTTGTATGACGAGGGTTTGTTGGCGAGCTGTGGATGGGACGGTCGACTGAACGTCTTTCGGGCATGACATGAGCGGATATACTCTGCGTGTAATCTTTCAAGCATCCGAGCTGCAGGCTCATTTACTGACAGGGGATAAAGTCCATTTCCATATGTTTACCGACCTCTCTAGATATAAATATCTACTTGCAAGATGACGATGCAGTATTCGGAGCGTGCGATGCCGTGACATTCGAAGACGACCGAAGACATCCTCTCCTCGTCCCTCCAGAGCCTCTACGACTTTCAAACCGGTCGCCTTCTCCAACTGTTGGCTCTCTCTTCACTTACACCGTCAAACCCGGACGCGTCTCACATCCGCTGAAACAGATCCATGTCATCACTCCTGACACAGACCCCTTCAACTGCTTCCTCTATCTGGGTGTCGTCCCTCTTCATCGCGGACCATCTCGAGGAGCTACACTTCAATGCAATGTCCTGCATCGGTACCATTTCTGCGCCAGCGGTCGTGCGTATCCTCGAACTGGGTGCCGGCCTTTCGTCGATCCCCCTCGCTAGCATGTACCCAAACACCGTGTCCGTCACCGCCAGCGACTACCCCAACGACCACCTCGTCCGCACCCTGTGCAACAATGTCCGCCACAACGCGCTCTCAGAGCGGTCCTGTCGCGTAGTCTTGCGCATGGGGAACGGATGTTGGGACGTTCAATGATGCACTGTCCGAACGGGAGAGATCCAGGCGAAGACGATGACGGCAACCACGACCCCCTGCTTTGACGTCGTACTTGCGGCCGACACGCTGTGGAACCAGGAGCTGCATGCGCCGCTCGTGGAGATGTTATGCAGGTGTCTCGGGCGCGCATTTAAGTAAGTAATCGCGGGGCTGTACATGGGAAAATACACCATTCAGTCGTTTATGCTGGAGAGCAGTGCGATTGAAAGGGAAGTCAGCGGGACGCAACATAGGGTCTGGGACGTATCTCGTACCAGACGAGAGAAAGGAACACGCTCCGAAATTGCCCGTCCGTCGACTGAGATGAGCGCGAGGGCAACGTGAGGTAGACTCAGCGCAGTGAGTGTGCCCCAGGAGGCTGCCAAGCTCGCGCAGCAGCGTTCGTCGTCGCCGGAGCTATAGCCTGCACAGACGTTCGACACGCGTTAGTAAGTGTCGAGCGTCCATTAGGACGAGCAGCGGACAAGCTGCACGTGACCCACGTGACCCGAGCTTAGACGCAAGCTCCTCGAGGAGGTCAAAGCCCCTCGAGGAGAATATCAGTCATCCGTCTATATTGATTATACATAGCAATAGAGTAGTATACTATTAAAGACCAAGCAACAAAGGGGGCAGGGGCAAGAGTTTTACCACACGCTCTGCCCCCGCCTCACTCTCGTTTGATTCTAAGTCAGTCTCGCCATACTTCAGTAAGAGATAGAACGAAACTTCTTATTTTACGCAGAGTGAATTTCCCTGAGCAACACCACAATACATACGAGCAACACCACAATACATACGCGGGCGTCATATACTTTACGCAATCCTGTCGATTCAAGACGATCTAACGGGTGCTTTCGGGTTGTCACGTCAGGCCGAAGACATCGTGTCCTCAGTCGTGATGGGGGATTGCTTTATATACGGCTGACTTTGAATCTCCCCGTGACCTCGCTTGACCTCACTCTAACATGTCTACGACTCCTACACCGCTAGAATATGCTCTTACCCATGTTTTTCTTCCCGTTCCGCTTCCTATACACAACGACTATACCCTAGAAAATGATCTTTCGTTACTTTGTACAGTGTGCGATGCTGCCCGTGCTTATAGCACCCATATTGACAGAACCTCTGAGCCTCAATGGTCTCGCATCAGAAAGATGCTGGATAACCTGGCCGAGTCCAAATACGCGGACGGTGACCGCATCGTTTCTCAGTTACGTGGGATGCAAAAAAAAGGTATGTGCATGTTTGTCGGTTCCCTGTGGATGCGTGCTGACTACCTGCCTGCAGATATCCTCACGTACCTTATCCGATCTCCAAATACGGCGATCGTCCTGACAAAGCAAGAGAACGACGTGGTGTTTGAGACACTTGAGGCTCCACCTGATGATGATATGGAGAGAACACCGGGTCCTCTGATATGCTCGTATCCCGGGTCGGCCGTCAACATGCCAAACGGAGTGTTTGGCGATAGAGATATCCAATCAAAGCTCGCCAACTTTCTCTCTCGCCATAGCGGCGTCCATCTCGACCTTCCTTTCCCTCCTTCCAGTTTGGAGTCCATTAATGCACTCCTGATGGACATCTCGCAAGGTGTCGGTCCTGAATTTCCTTACATCATAAAACGCGTTCGCCACGATGTTGTCCGGGATCACAGGGGTGTAACTTGGCGTCGTTCCTCCCTTTGGCTCCTCATCAGAGTCGCAATTCAGATGTCTTTTGATCGCTCTTCCTCCGGACGTGCCTCCTACAAACAGTTCATGCTGTTCTTCATATGCACTCTTGCAAGGAGTCCCGATAACGCAAAACTCTCCAGTGATGATCTTCATCTGATGTCCTCCAAAATTTTCCGACGTCTGTGCAAGCTCGGTTCCTCCCCTCCCATCTGGCTCTCTGAAATGGCGAAGAGGACGTGCACTGATCTTCAAGAGATTCTTGATGCCAGGTGGAAGGAGCTGATGGAGGAATCAAAGAGGAGGCAGGAGAAAGAGGGAAGTACCGCCTACGTTAATTCCCCCCAGACCTCTCAGAATCGCTCTAAGCGATCGCGTTCGCCCTGCGCTATCTGCGGGCGGATTAATCACGTCACCGAGAAGTGCCGCTTGAAGGGGAAACCCCAATGCGGTATTTGCAAGAAATTTGGGCATACGGATGCCGACTGTTGGAAGAACCCGCTGAATAAGGGCAGCAGCAGGGTCGCCCACCAGGGTCAGGGGGATAGGAAGCCCCCGGATAAAAGTACGTGCCAACGTAGCTTCCGCAGTACATGGAAAAATACACCATTTAGTCGTTTATACTGGAGAGCAGTGCGACCGACATGGAAGTCGGCAGGACGCAACATAGGGTCGGGGACGTATCTCGTGCGGAATGGCGAGGATGAGCAAGAGAGGCGGAAGTGGGTCGTGTGTATAATTCTAAAGTGGGCGGACGAGGCGGGGAATGCGTCGAAACTAGTACCACAACGGTCCACTCGAATGCCTAGCTTTGGAATCTAATAATGTCCATAATCGTCGTTCGAGGGGTTCCCCCTCCTTCTCATCCCGTTTACATTACGACGCGTCTCGAGTATAATAGAATGATAGAGCCCCTCATGCATTCCCTCGTACCTCCTGTCCAAAAGTCAGGATACGGATCTGACACTGTCCTTCGCGTTCCTTGAGCCCGTGGTGAGCAATCAAAGACTAGGATCGAGGGCGAGGACGTACATCATACAGCACAAGACTATCCTCGGTCGTGTCCATCCAGGTCATGTTGATAGCATCCACGGTACTCGTCCTAACGTACCGGGAACCTCGGTGCACAAAAACGGTACTCAGCGCCGTCAAGTTATCCCGCCATCTCCACGGCGGGTCCGTGTGCGAGAGCGACCACAAGAATTTGGCCGTCGAGGGATTCAGATCCAGGACGTGCACCCGGCTCGTCGGGTCTCTAGAGTCCTTTAGGTTCTCGAAGAACGTGAGACGCCGGCCGCATAACTGGACCGCGTCCGCGCGGTCGGGGAGATTGAGCACCATACAGTGGTGCTGCCAGTCTTCCCAACGCACGACGTCGAACCTCTCTTCCACGAGCGCTAGCTTGGATTCCTCGAATACGATGACAACCTTGCGAGAACAGCCGCTCGGGATGCAGTGCGGCTGAAACTCCAAGAGGACCGCGATCATGCGGCAGGAAGGATCGCTGTCAAACAGGGTCCCGGGAAGTGGGGTCGAGTTCAAAGAGTGGTTGGGACAGAGTTGGACGAACGAGACGCCGCTCCAGGCCTCTGCGAATTCGAACGATCTCGGGCCCAGAAAGTCATTGGCCCTGTGGATCTCCTGGATGGTGATCTGAGGGGGACGTTTGCCTTTCTCGCTCGCGTAGAGGCCATCTGATCGCCTTTCCCATGTCGTGCTGTCGTCAGACTCGTCGTCATCTGGATGAGAGGCGATGACGAGACGAGATTCGTCGATGAAATCAAAGGAGAGGAGGTCGCCCGTGAACTAAGCGAACAGACGGTGGTGGGACATCATGTCAAACGCGGTCAGGCCTGCATGGGATAAGAACACTCACGGTGCGAATGGGGCTGCCGCCACGACACCAATCGAAGACGACCAGCTCCGTCGTCCCTTCTCCCGTCTCCAGCTCTAGGCGAATGGACGCGGCGACGAGGCTCCCGCAGATTTGTACTCGTTCGATCGTGAGACGTTGACCAGGCGGGAAGTCCCCCCACCAATCCGTCTGGAAGCTGAGCCTTGGTTGGGCAGCTCGCGAGTGGTCTTGGAAGACGTGAAGATTACGAATGTGTAGTATAACAGTTATAGCGGAGCTCCTGTTGAAACGATGGGGTCAGTCGGAACGGGAAGAGACGGGATGCATGAACGACTCGCTGTTGCGGGGGGAAGAAGAGCTGCGAGAGGACCATCAACTCTTGCGAGGCGTCGATGGCGACCTTTCGTATCTCGAAAGGGACATTATGTTGATAATAAGGTAGTCTAGACTTGGGGGCCATCCTGAAGGAACGCAGCTGATACACGTGCAATATCCACTCGAAACCGTTATTAAGGGGGCTCTGGCTAGCATGAAACAGGTAATTGCCAGAAACGCCCATGATCGTAGGCGGGGTGATGCAAAGCTTGTCCTCGGCGCTCGGACTTAAGGTCGGCCATCCTCGTTTATAACCAAGAAGGGAGCGAAGCCGGTTCCTTGGGGCATAGCCTCCCAAAGGACCGTCTCGCATACCGCAGACGGCAAGTTGATAATGATATTGAAGAGTCGTCGAGTTTGAAACGATGGAACGGATGGTTCCCGAAGCCTGGGCAACAAGACGCCGTGGGGGTCAATCGACTGTGTCGAACTCAGCGGGGGAAAGAAGACATACCGAACAGAAATGTAATAAAGATAAAGGATCCAGCTCCTCTAAGATAATTAGTATGATGTCGCCCGTGAGCGAAAAGAATGACATGACCAGCACGCCGACACAGAGTGGTGAGGTCGAATCACCGCTCGCGTTACGAATTTATATGTCGGGCACCCGCCAAGGTTGTTGACGCCATCCGAACCGCAAAGACAAAAGCGTCGGGCCCGCCTCACATCGCCGTCGACAATCTTGGGGACTAAGCGGAGAACTGTCGGGAACACTTCAAACTTCACGAGAACGTTCATGTACACGACACGGATGTGGAACGCCAAAGTGGGCTCGGATGAAGTGAACCAAGCCTTCGGAACTGGATTACCTCACGGGTGAAGACAATACTGACATAAAGAGCGGCACCGAGAAGGTCTTTTTGTCGTTTCGCCATGTCAACGAGTTTCCTGTGAATAGATTTCAGCCAGAAGTCGTTCAAGCGACAATAAGGTCGGCCAATTTGGGAAGGTGGCGGCTGCGCGCAACTGTGTGCCAACGGCAAGGAAGATTGATTCTGAGTTTTTTAATTTATGGTGGGATCGTAGTACGTTGATACGTTCGGTGTGTTAGCTTACTTGTCAGGGACTCATCGGATCTGCCGCAACTGCAATATCCGACATTTCGGGAGTAATTCGACAGTGAGCAGCAGTACGTTGCAAATTGATCTGCACTGCCACCGGAAGCCACAATCCATATGGCTTACCAATCCAGTACATATCCCCCACATCCCATGTCATCCGCGTTGCCTTCAACGTGAAACGAACTACAGCCCATGGTCTGCAGAAAGTGTGAATCTGTAAGTCTTGATAGCATGCACTCAGAGTCCACTAATCAACTGATGTGACCGCGACAGAAACTCTCGAAAATAGCAGCTCCAGACCCGTTCACCTCCACGTCCACCAGCATCAAGGAGGGGGGGAGGAAAATTGGGGAGAACAAGCTTCTTACGCGGCCAGGAAGTAAGAAGAACAGGTTTCAGGTGTGTTTTTGTGTTTTTCGTAGTTACTCTCGGTTATTGATCTCTTCGTCTATTAAGCCTTATCAAGGGAAATGCAAGGACTGTAAGCAGCCGGTAACACAGAACAGGGCCAAATATTGCCATGGTACGACTGTTTTTTGTGTTCCCAAGAATGTCCCTGACTGCTCGCTTCAGGTTGTGCTTACAGAAAGGGTCTCTGTTCAATATGTGGAAAGGCTATCCTTGACACAACCGGATACGCCATGTCTAGCAAGTAGTTTATCCTGTTCATTCGATACCTTCTCTGTAGCATACACACTTTGTCCTGATGTATTCAGAACAATTTGCGTTCGGAGCTCACACACGAATACACTAGTCTCCGATTGCACTGTGGTCCGTTGAAGGACCGTATAATATAAAACAAGATATCATATCCTATGGTTAGATGAAACATATATATAAAGATCCTAGTTAGCCATTACTTTCTTCTTTGTCCTTTGCTCGTAGATCTCAACGTCGATGGTATCCAGTGTCAGGAAGTCCCAAATCTTGACAAGTTTGTCTTGTCCGTACCGCCTCAACCGACCAACTGCCTGCGTCTCACAAGCGTCATAAATCTCCTGGCTTGGCGCGAGAAGTGGCGAAAGGAATATGGCGTGGTTGGCCGAAGTGAGATTCGCACCGCTAGCGCTTTCGTCCATCACGTTCAGGAGGAGCACCCGTTCATCACTGTCGTTCTGGTATTTCTCGAGGTTCTTGCTCTTTTGCGACGCAGAGCCACGTATCTCGAGGAACTTGATCTTGTGCACTTTGAGCGCGTTGGCAACCTTGGCCATCAGGTCCGGAAATTGGACAAATATGAGGATACGTTCCTTCTTGGGAACCGTGTTTCTGCAATCTGTGAGGCAGTGTCGAAGCGGAAGATGCAGGAAGGTAACATACCTGATCAAGTCGATGACCATTTCCAGTTTCTTGCCGAAATGTCTGCCCTGCCCATCGCGAGCTTCATCATCGACTCCAAGGGTCTCGCCCTTGACAATGTTCAGAACCCTCGCAGCAGCCGTGCAGCTTCCAGAGGCTGCGTAGACGCATTCCTCACGATCCGCGCTCTGCCTGACGCACGTCATACAGCCTGTGTGCCCGCAAGACGAGAGGACGGCGACCTCGTCCATCGGAACTTCGTCTCTGCCACATCCAGGGCACGAGATCTTTGGAGGCGTATCTCGTTGCTTCTGCAGGTCGCGGACCACCGTGAAATACCGACGGGAACGTACTCGCCCCACAAGTTCCTTGGTCAGCTTGCGGAAGTTGTGCGTCTTCTCCCTGAGCCCCCAGATGAGATCCTTGGTCTTGTTTGACAAGTTCTCTTCCTTCCCTTTCTTGTTCTTCCAGTGATTGGCCGGCAAGACGGGGACCTCAGCTTGGTCCAGAAGAGCTATCATCATCTCCGTCGCTTCGTGATCCCCAACACCTTCCAGGCGAGTCACACGAGCATATTCCTGGAACATCGATTCCTCGGTAACCTTGCCGATTTCCTTTTCGCGCCGGACGCCTTCTTTCAGTTCTCCAAGGAGCTCATCCTTGCAGTCATCCAGTTGCTTCGTACGGTCCTTGACGATAATCTCGCAGGCTTTCATGGCATTCTCTTTCGAGTTGTCCTCGGATGTATCCAAGTCGAAATGTGAACAACGTTTCAGAAGCGCTTCCTCGGCGGTCCTGGAAGTGAAATATAAGCTATGTTCGAGCACTTAATTGTTAAGACGTACTTGCTATCACCAAGTGCATTGTTCAAGCGCTTCTCTCGATCACTCTCCGTCTTCTTCGTCCGCTTTATGGTCATGTCCAGCGCACGCAAGTGGTGTTCCAACTCCAGATAGATGGCGCGTTCCGCAGCGGGGAGTATGACTCTTTGTACGTCGTACGAGCATGGAATCTCATCGATCTCGGCTATATTCTACCATAATATTTTAGCAATAGACATGCTGGAGCTGGACAAAAGCCCACGAACCTGACGAACGAAGGTGTCCAAGAAGACTTGACCGATGTGGTGACGGTGGGCGTGCCATTCTTGGGTATGAACCTCACGGAAGGAGTGGAAAGCCTCCACCTCTGAAGACGACCGTTAGTTAGTTGATCGAATGACTATACATGCCTAGAACGCACGTGTCTGTTCCCTGATACGCTTCTTGATCATAGCCGACCGCCCCTCGCTGTCGTCGTCAATACCCAAGTGGAGGTTCAAGTGCGCCGCGATGGTCTTGACAGCACCAAAGTCGTGGATAGGCGGCGTACCAGACAGCACCCAGCGACGGTCAGCCGTGAGCTTCGTGACCATGGAGTGTACCTTTCCGCTCAAATAAGTATATTCGTCCACGACGACACGAGCAAAGTGGAAGATCTCGAGAGGGGGGGATTTCATCTGCGTCCAGTCCCTCTTGACACCGACGCTGTCGAGGCGCCAAGGATCAGTATCTTCTCGGCGTTTCTGTTTCTTCGCTGGTGCCTCCTTGGATCCCGTCGCCTTCCTCTTTTTCCCCGCCGATTTTTCAGAGGAGGGAGATGAGGGAGGCTCGTCGACGTCCATACTGTCGTCCTCGGACTTAGACGAGCTTGCGCTAGCCTTGCCCTTGCCCTTGCCCTTATTCCCTGTCGCCTTCGAAGCAGACTTCCGTTTCGGTGGTTTCACTTCTTCCTCGTCATCGTCGGATACCTCAACTACCGAGTGCTCTTCTGACGACGAAGGTGGGGGTGTTGGTTTGGCACGCGAAATCCTCTTCCTAACGACGGGCACATCGTCCTCTTCGTCATCGCTTGGGCTAGACTCTTCTTCGGTCTGCTTCGCTGCGCCTGCGTCCTCATAGTCGCTGCCATCATCACCCTCGACGTCGTCATCGGAATCGATGGCAATAGGTCTTTTGGCGCTCCCACGCTTGGTCCTTGCTACAGGAGCTTCCTCGTCCGAGGTGGCGTCCGTCTGCTCAACCTTGCGCTTCTTCGAAGTGCTGATAACGACCTCGGGTCTCTTGCCGGACGGCGTAGTTTTGGCGGGGAAATGCTCCTTCGAGAGAGTAGCCTTGACCTTCGGCTTTATGTCCTGCTCTTTTTCCTCTGCAGCGAGAGCATAAGCCTTACCCTTCAGGCGTTTCGGCGCCACGAAAATTTCGGCCTCCAATTCGTCCTCTAAAACGCGCGGATCAATCACTACAACTCTAATAGGACGAGGAGGCAACTTACCCCGTCTGCGTGCATCCCGTATCGCTTTCATGACACTGCTGGCACCGTCATCTTTCAGGCGGTCAACCTGTTTCTTCAAGGCTTCCAGAGTAATCTCGAGCCGAGCGTTGAAATATCGCCCATCTTGAGAGGGGAGCGCACCGCCAGCCGCAAAAGATTCGAGGTTCCCAAGATAAACCGAGCTGTGGAACAAATTTGACGCGACAATCACGAGGTCAGCCTTCTGGACCGCCTCAATGGTCAGCGAGTTGATGTTAGTCGCGGTGGAGATGACCACCACGTTCTTGAAGCGGCCCGGCGCGAACTTTCTGGACTCTGACTGCCATTGACGGGTAAGATGCGGTGGAACGATGACCAGCGTAGCTCTAACAGCGATCTTTCCGGGAATGTCTTTCTTGCTCTCGAACTCCTTTTTGACCTTTTGAGAAGAGCAATCGATAAGACCAAGGGTAATAGCGGTCTTGCCGTATCCAACTTGATCGGCAAGGACGCCACCCCTGACTTTGACAGGTCTTTGAGCTCGACCCTCTGCACGCCAACCGAGAGGCTCGAGAACTGCCTCTGAAATTTCCTCTTCGATAAACGGAGCGGCGTCGACGGCCTCCCGTTCGAGCATCCAGGTCAAGGAACGCAACTGCTCGTTACGAAGGTCGAGCTTGAAGTTGGGTGGTTGGCCGTGTTCTTGGTCAGCCCTGTTGCTCTTGAGCGTGAACGTAGGGAGCTGAATCTTAACCGCAGGCACGAATTCGGTGTCCAAACGCCATAAGAGCAAGGGACGTTCGGGACGATTCTCCGTAGGGAGGCGGGACAGGGCGCGATGCAGCAACGAAGAGATGTTGAGACCGACTTTGACCTTACCGACATTTTCATCCAGACGTAACTGAGCGACGAATGGATTGGGACGAAGTTTCAGATCGCGCTCGTATTGCCCAGCTTCTTGGGAGTCCTCGATGGCAGCTATCTTCTTTCCATTCTTATTCCACTTGATGGTGGGTGGTGTCGGAGCGCAGCGCTGGCATTGGTGCAGATCATCGGGCATGTCGACTGCCTGCCATGTATGTAGATTGTCGTTGACGTGCCGAATACGTTCGAGTAGCCAAGCCAATGATCGGAAAGTCGTGCGTTCATTGAGCTTGTCGACTTCCCTCCATCCCTGACGCGGCCACTCGGGACCGGCTTCGCCAGAAAGAGGTGCGGTGCAAGATAGCAAGGCAACGGCGTTGGCACAAGCATCCGTGTCGACAGCCACTTCGAACACACCCTGAGGAACGGCGAAACGTGCACCGGTGAGCTGGGAAGACTGCAAAACAGGTGAGCTCCAGCAAAGGACAGAGAGGACTTGTGCAAGCTTACCTGGAGCGACACTTTGTCTGAGGATACCCATAGCATAGGTATATGGCATGTGATCGACTTATCTCCTTGTACGTCCGACTGTCTCCATGAACCAGCAAGTTTGCAGACGATCGGCCGGAACTCGCCATAGTCATATCTTCGGATACTAGTTGTGAAAACGAACGGGTCGTCTTTGGGGTCACCACACCGCGTGGGGTCGAGCATCATGAATAATGGCGGCAGTCCGGTATCCTCGGGTATAGGCTCGCGCTTGTGGAGGGCGCCACAGGCCGTACCGCACTTATCCAAGAGGGTATATGTCCCAGAGATGTCACGATCCAGTAGGGAAACCTTGTCCGCCGGCACAGTAATCTTCAGATGTGAATGGACACGCGCCTCTCTGAATTCCTCGCCCAATAGTCCAAGCCGGCTAGCCCAGGAAGGCACGAGCGTTTCGCTTCCAGTCACAGTCACGGTGATCTCGTTGTTGGATGGCAGAGCGAACTGCCACTGACCCTGCAATAAGCCGCCCCTACATTTGAATCTAGCAACAGGGAGCTGTAGAAGGTGACGGATCTCGGCATTGGCGGGTTCGGTCTCCAAAGGGATTGCGTACAGTCGCCATTCCGTTTGCTTGGGGTCGAGGTACAATTCGAAAGAGGCTGATGTGGACTGATAGACTGCAGACCAGACTTCTTGTCTCTTCAGCTCGACGAAACGCAAGTCCAAGTTCGTGGCGCGAAGAACCGCAGAACGCCAGCTAACCCAACGCTTCTCAGATATAGTCACGTTGGAGGTGGATCTCAGATTATCGAGGTGCTCTGCGGTAGCACCGGTAATCGACAGGCACATGGGAAGGACGGATTTGAGCTCCCTGACGAAAGTTCCAGGTGGAATCCGCGCGATTGTTTCGACATCGAGGGGTTCGAAGTTGTGTTCGGGACGCCCAGCGCACTTCTGGCAGGAAG